>SCLG01000004.1:974536-999455 GCA_004367875.1 Oikopleura albicans
TAAAATAGATCTTTAACTGGTACACTTTTTGAAATATTGTAGTAATCGGCATACTTCTGATTGACCAACGGCACCGACGGCTCCCTAATACCAGCTTGAAACTGAAACTCAACACGAAAACGACATTTTTTAGGAATATGTGTTCACGAGTTAAGAAAAACAACAACAAAATGCTTGAGCGCGTTTACTTTTAGCATGGCAAACATACTATGAGTGTATTATATAGTCAATTAAAACGGATATAAAGGATAAATTATATAATCGTGAATGTATCGGCTGTACGTACCTCTGCTGGTAGATTAATCTCGGCGCCTTTTGTTGTCAGAAGAACCATGGCCGCGTTTCCGTTTTCTTTCAGACAGTGTTCAGCCACTCCATGGATTGCCACGAAACCGGCCAAATTATGCTCATTTGGATCACGTGACTAACATGTTGTATTTAGTAACCGTTCTCCACAAGGCCAAACAAAATGTCTTTAACCCTTAAGCACGATTTTCGAACATTTGTCCAGCCGCGGTTAAAAACCGGATTTTTGCCTTGTTTGGTTTTATTAAATAATATAAAAATGAAAACCAACATAGAAAAAGCGACTGCGAATCCGATGAAGAAAAAAATACTCAATTTGATTTCAATTATCGAAAGTACAACGTTATTAATTAGACCCTGGAAACCGAAAAAAAAGAACCATCAGAGAAGAGTAACTAAAGGGATGGACAAACGTCCGACCTCGTGCTCAGGAATGTGCTAAATAACCGTGTTTGGGGTTAAAAAATTGTTTCTAAAAGAAAACAAATTCAAAGAAAAGGGTTATCGCAAAGAACGATACTAAGAAACTTGTGATTTCTCCCATGCAATTTCTCAAAAAAAAAAGTAAATACTATTAGTAAGCTCAATAATAAAAAAAAATGGCATACAGAAATAATGGGGAATTTTTTGTCAACAAATGGTCCGGGAGCCCCTAAAACTACCAGTTTAGTCATTTTATGATTTAAGTTATACCTCGAAAATGCTCTTTTTGAACTGTTCCGTATCTTTTTGGATCAAAATTTGTGCAATAACTTCCATTATGTCCATTTTTAAAATAAAAAATTGCGTATGCCGGGGACCTACGGTAGGTCTACATAATGTACATGTATACATGTATGAAACTTAGTTGCCTAATATTCCTTTAATATTCTTAAAGAAATTCAAAAGTAAGGTCGTTTTGTCGAACATTCTTCGGCACAACTTTTCCTTTTTTTTAGCTTTTAAAATGATTTTACGGTTACTTCCGGTTACCGGAAGCGTCGTGTTTTGCTTATTTTTACGAAAAAGTGGGCCAGCCATCAAATATTCCCGTATTCAAATATCATTCCAAAACTCAAATAAAAAAATCTAGTGTTTCTACCAGAAACGCAAAAATACCTGTAGACATCTTGCAACTCCCGCAATATCTCCAGCGCATGCTGCCGAGTACAGCGATTCCATTCTTTTTTTTCTCTTTGAAAAATCCAAAAATGAAACCGTTTTCGTTGTCGTCGGACGCTGGTCACTGTAAATAAAAAAAAGCTGGTAAATGCGTTAACAAAAAAATATATATATGAAATGGTAATAAAAAAGGGTCTTGTCGTTGAAGGTTGTCAAGGTCGCTTCGCGGATTGTATTTGTGTTAGGCTTTTTTCAAGACGCAGCGATCGTAAAAGGTAGCCTAATACACGCGCCGTTTTCTTTCATGGCCATGGATGATCATAAACCGAGAATAGGTTACGAATAATCGCGCAAGAGCGAAAGAGAGTAAAAAAGTAAAATAAGATAAAGACAAAGACTAAACACAAAAACGATTACACTCAGCGCAGCTCAACCAAATCATTTAACCCAATCAAATTTCAATGTCAAGCGCGCTGATTCATATAATCTAGGTTTTACGATTTGTATTCAATCCAGTATGTATGTATGATTTTAGTAGATGCCGCTTTCCGCGCGTATGAAATTGCGGCGTGGAATAACCTACACAGGGTGCGCTCTAATGGTTCCCGCTCTGCTTCAATTTTGACCAAAAAAAAAAAAAAATTCCGGCCTCTCCGCCTACGCCCTACAAGCTTATGGAAAGTCCCAAATAATTGATTGGGAGAGAATTAGATTTTAAAGAAATTCAACTAGAAAAAATACCCTAAAAATTATGGGAAATATTCCCGTAGAGATCCTAATGATCCCACTGTCCTCTTATGCTTCATTTTTTGATTTTTTTTTTGTAAAATATTAGATCCTACCCGGTGTATTAGGTATTATGATCCAATTCCGAGTGTCATAATTAGGGTAGCCGTCTGGGAAATCGAAATTTTGAAAAATGCTCCAAAAACTCTGAAAATTTTATACCAGGTATATTTTGGGCCAAAAATAATTTTTTAACTAAAAATAATTTTTAAACTCTTAAAGTTTTTTTCGCCCGAAAATCCCAGACGGCTACTCTAGTTATAATATAGTCCGATACAAGCTGGCCAGAATAAAAATACAAGATAAATTTCTAGAATTGATGAAATGCACAGCGTGCGACGCGAACCCGGTGCGCAGCTAACAGTGATGTTTGTCGTTCACCGCCGATTTGGGGTTACGATTTTTTCCAGCAATAAAGCCTACACCCTGCGCAGTTAACCATGAGTTCAGGAGGGTGTGAAGGGTGGCAATTAACAGCGCACCATGCAAAAATTTTGTAATTTATTCCACTTTTTACTTCCATATTTTTAGTGATGGTCGACAAAATTTTACCAACTACTTTTTCTTCATACACTTACATACGAAATCATGCGTGTAAACCTTTTTTGATATTTATTTGTGACACAAATTTTGTTACTAAAACGTTTTTGGTATAGTCTCATGAGATCTCAAACATGAAT
This sequence comes from Oikopleura albicans, assembly GCA_004367875.1. Taxonomy (NCBI): domain Eukaryota; kingdom Metazoa; phylum Chordata; class Appendicularia; order Copelata; family Oikopleuridae; genus Oikopleura; species Oikopleura albicans. The sequence goes on from SCLG01000004.1 coordinate 977,410, forward strand.
GTGTAACCTCTTTTATAGTATCAAATGCAGAATGAAAAATAAATACTCATATTAAAATATACTTTCCAAATATACGTTAAAATGTCATTTTTGTATTTTATTACAAATAAAATCATTAGGTTTATTTTTCATTCAAGTTCTAGAGTCTGCGTCTGATTCAGCGAGTATGTACTTTTAATATTGGGGCATTTTGAATATGGGAAGAAATTAATTAATTAATTTTTTTTAGAAAATCAATTAAAAAAATATAGTTTAATAAAATTAAATTGAATTAAATTTTAGCAAAATTAGTGAAAGTTTAATAAAACTTAAGAAAATTAAAACTTTAAGAAAATTAAAAGTAAAATTAATATTATAACATTTTATCAAATTTTTTTATTCACTAAAGTCAAAGTTTTATAGGACCGTTTTTATGAAAAGTCCCCGTAAAATACATTCTGGAAAGCTGCATAAAGTTATAATTTATGAGTACATATGTACAAGTTGTACGAATTCATCTCAAAAAGACGAACAAAAACCTCATAAGAGTACAAATTGTAAAGTTCATCTAACATAGTAAAACGTAATCTCTTTACCTTTTTGCGCAAGTCACTATTGTTTTGTATTATAATGTGTGAATACAGTTTTTTTGTGTATTTCATTTTTTATTTTAATATATTTTTTTTTGCTTAATTTCTCGTTGGAGTGTCTTGGCCATAATACTGGTTTTTCGAATTTCTCAGTACGAAAATTTCGGTTTGGACAGCCTATCTGCACTGCAGAGTCTGCAGGCTTATCGAGATCGTTCTTGTTAAAATCGGACACAACCTTGAGTCATAACTTATGACTTATAAGTTATGACTCATAAGTTATGAGTCATAACCCAAAAAATATAGATGATTTTTATTTAGATTACCGAAATTTTACTATTGATTTCTCGACCGCTGAGAAAAAATTTTGAAAATCAAAATGTAGATCAAAACTTCTTCTAGTTCACTACGTTGGTCCTGAATGTTTAATTCTTAACTCCTGGAGGGCGGAGCGATTTTTGTGGCAGACTTGTCGTTTTTTGTGTCTTTACGAAAAAATTAAACGAAAAATAGACGCAGAAGCAACACGTGTTACTGAAAATACATTATCAAAATCGAGGGGGTTTAGCCTAAACCGTTTAGGGTCAAAAATCTGACACGCTCCAGGAGTTAAAAATTACAAATCAGCCGACGTAGTGAACTAGAAGAGGCTTTGATCTGTATTTTAATTTAAATTTTTTTCTTAGCGTTTTATCAACGGTCGAGCAATCAATAGCAAAATTTTGGTAATATAAATAAAAACACTATAGAAGTTTCCAGTCTGCCCGTTTTTGTTAGGTCTGTCAAAATCATCATTTTCTTAAAAAAAACTTTAAGTTATAGAGAAAGTACATATTGATTACCTTCGTAGTTTTAAATTTATTTTTTTTTTGAAATAAAGGCTTAGGGTTATTTTACGGCGCAAAGTCCAACAGAGTTTTTTTCATCACTCTTATACTAAGTCTTTGATTTTTTATGCATTTTCTCAAAAAAAACAAAATTTGGGGAATTTAACAAAAGTGGCGGTAAGCTCGGTTTCTGCCTGCAAATTAGATCTGTAACTTAAATTTTATAAGTTATAGAGCTAATGTTTATGTAATGTAAGCGGAAATCGAACTAAACGTCTTTTTTAATAATATATAAGTTATAGTTAAGCTTAAAAATCAATAAATACGGCCAACTTGGAACTAATTTATTTAATGAATTTTATTAATGGTTTTTAGAAAATGCAATTTTTGCGTCAACCTAACAAAAATACATAAGAGCGGATATAGTTAAACGGTGGTGCCTGATCACAAATTAAATTACGTATAAAACGAACAAAGGTGAATCGGTCGGACGTTTTTCGGCCAATTTCACATTTTTTAATATGAATTATTAACCTTGACACTTAAAGTGGTCGATAAAAGTTCGACCAACAAACCGTGCGTAATTTACTAAATAAAAACATATGAGAGACCGAAACTCGCAACACAAGACTTTTTTTGTTGCGAGTTTAGTGCCTCCAAAAACATAATCTCTTTACCTTTTCGTCTGTTCTAATTGTTGAATAATCTTTTTTTCGTGTATTTCAATTATCTTAAAGTTTATATAAATATATATATTGTGCGTGCTAAGTTTCTCGTTATAATGTGTTGATCGTAATAATGGTCTCGGTTGACATTGAATCGATGAAAAAAAAATAATACGAAAATGCGAATGAATTGGCCTTTGGCAACCGTTCCCTAGGTGGTAGGCCGAGTTAATATTTGCAAGGTTTTCGTTACCAACCTTGTACGGTTACTAGACCATTGTAGTAATTTCGATTACGAACTTTTTTTGTGCTCATGGTTGCCCTGCGTTCTGTCAACATAATATCGAGCCCACCACACCTAAATTCGTATTTACTCTTCAATACACTTTTATGACGGCATTTTATTTTTTTCACATTTTTTTCTTCTTTTTGTGCCGTTCCAATTTACCTGTTACAAACCCAACTTCAATGCCACAGTTTTTTTCAAATGGCCCAATTTACGATCAAAGGTTCTTTTCTTAATGAATAACCTTTACTATTTTTTTCCATAAAATGTGAATCAGAACAAATTGGAATTATTCGATTTAAACATTATAATTTTGTTCACAATTCGGACAATTAATGCACCAGCTTTGTTTTAACCCGTTTGGGGGCACGGTGCTCCTTGACGCTCTGAAGCATTTCTATACTCCAGGATGACATTTTTTTTAATATTTTAGAAAATAATCCGGCAAAGTTCGAAAACCAATTTTGGACCGGTTTTGTTTTTAAAATCTTAAAATCGTCATAACTCATGAATCTACGAATGTCAGAAATTCGAAAAATGTTATTATGAAGTACCCCCTGCGACGATATCTTGCAACTTTCGCATGAAAAAATCTGCAAGATAACGAAGCAAATGGGGGTACCTGCAAGATAACAGCGCATTGCTTAACACATAAACATAGGGATTCCTAAAAATTTGGCCCAAAATAAATCCGCAAGATAACGGAGCGAACGGGAAAATCTGTATGATAACGGGTGACAAAATAACAGCGCAGGGGGTGTATATAGAAATACTTCTGAGCATCCATGAGCACCGTGAGGGGAAGAGTTATCTAGCTTGTCCGCTCACGCATTTGGTGATTTATAAGTTTAGAGTTTTTGAAACTGGAATAACATAAAATTTTTTTTTACATTATGTAGATTTTTTACTCGAAATATGTACACGAATAAGTTGATATTTGTGGAAAATTACAAGAACTAGGTTCCCAATTCCAATAGTTTTCCCCAGGCATTTAAATAACAAGCATTTAAGCAGGCCTGATAATATTACCTCCCAAAACCCTTCCATACAGCGTTGTTATCTTACAATTTTCGATTGTCCTGTTCAATTTGGTTTTGAAAGATAATGGCGCATCTGGTGTATGTGATCAACAATTCAGAGCACCGTTAGTGACGACTCGTCACGTACAACTTTTACGGTAAAAGTCATTATAATACGAACACCGTAGCATCCGAGAAAAAAATGTTTGAATTTGACTTCACCCCCTTCACCCGACTTCACCCACCTTCACCCCACTTCACCCAACTTCACCCGACTTGACCCACCTTCACCCAACTACACCCACCTTCACCCACCTTCACCCACCTTCACCCACCTTCACCCGACTTCACCCGACTTGACCAACCCGCATTTGACTTCACCCAGCTACACCCACCTTCACCCACCTTCACCCAACTTCACCCGACTTCACCCAATCTACACTCCCAACCGAAATAACGCCAATAAGTAAAACGGGTGTACTCTTATCAAAAAATACTGTATATAAATCTTTATTCTGCCAAACGCGATAGACCGATTTAGAAACTAGATTAGAAACCTAGTTCCCAATCGATCCTATCAATCAAATTTCCATTTTTCTTTAAAAATCAACTGTTTATGTGTCAATCCAGCTGTGACACAAAAAATGCGCTTTCAACCGAAAAATNATGTAGATTTTTTACTCGAAATATGTACACGAATAAGTTGATATTTGTGGAAAATTACAAGAACTAGGTTCCCAATTCCAATAGTTTTCCCCAGGCATTTAAATAACAAGCATTTAAGCAGGCCTGATAATATTACCTTCCAAAACCCTTCCATACAGCGTTGTTATCTTACAATTTTCGATTGTCCTGTTCAATTTGGTTTTGAAAGATAATGGCGCATCTGGTGTATGTGATCAACAATTCAGAGCACCGTTAGTGACGACTCGTCACGTACAACTTTTACGGTAAAAGTCATTATGTTGTCTTTAAAATAAAGTATCCTTCATTATAAACTTGTTTTAAGGCAAAAAGGCTTCAGGTATTATGTTTTTGATCAATTCTGAATTTTCATCACGTGGAATATGCCGTTAACAAAGTTTGATGGAGACATTTTCCAATTGATAAAATTATATAAATGTGATAATAAATAACACACTAGCATCGAGGAGTACTATAATTAAATTACTAGCACTGGTATCTGCCGTGCTATAAGTTATAGGCCTATAAATTATAGCCTATATCGTATAGGCTGTACGTTACATACTATACTTATAGGTTATAAGGTCAGTGAGGAGAAGTCAATCCATAAATAATACATTTTTGAAACTACCAGGCAAATAAACAATGCATTAAAAACAAACGAAACTTTTTGGCACGGCTTGAATTTATAGAAAATACACACTGAATAAGATCTAATACTGATGATGACATTTTTTATAATCAACAGCTTCGCCATTTAACTCTCAGGAGTGTGTGAGTATATCAGGGGTCGGCATAAGTCAGAAAAAAATGAGCTGTGCTGGGCTGTCCTCTCGAGCTCGAATAAAAAATCGAGCTGCGCTCGGCTGTGCTCTCAAGCTCAAACATAAAATGAACTGAGCTCGGCTGTGCTGGGCTGTGTTCTCGGTCTTGAAAAAAAGCTGTGCTCCCCTCGGCTGCCCAGTTCACGAACTGCCCAGGGTAGTTTACTTGAACTGGCAAGGCCAGCTGGCTGTTGCCGAGCCCTGGAGTATATGAAGACAACTCCTTTTTCGTCGATTTAAGGAATGAGGAAGCTGAGTTTTACAAAATGGACATTCTTTAGTCAGAAGGTTGAGGGGAAAACTGATTTGACCCCTCAAATTAACAAAAGATAAGGGGCTCTTCCAATAATTTTCAGATAATTTTAATCAATGTGTGCATACCCGCACAACTCGGCCTACGGGTTACTATATAATATCACAATTTACCACCAGTTCACTGGCTCGTCATTTAAAATATTTTTAATCCTTCTGGTCTAAAATTTGAAATTTTCTCGATTGGTATAAAAATGATTAAAATGTTAATTGGTATTTAAAATTTTATGGAGAATCTAGTGAAAACGCCAATTTAGCCAGTGGAACGAGAATCTTAGGCTATAATGAAGTCACGCGCAGTTTTTAATTTCCCCCAGCTGGCCAACATATAATTCACGCGCTGCATTCCATTAAATTGAGTTCCTTCCTATGTGCCTCATTAAAGCCTAATTGCATCGGTTGTCGTCTAAATTGAGGCTATCACGGACACACAGGAAGTCATTTTAACTTAACTTATTTTTAATCAGGCCTTCTTGTGGATATACATTTAAGTGTCTGATTTAAGACAGATGCTTTTTCAAAGACAAATGTCTGACGGACATCAAGCCTGTCAAACATCGCGTCTGTTAGACATCCAGCTGACATTTATCTGTTATATCATATAAATTATATGTTATTATAAAATATAGTTCGAATTTTATACATTCTGGATGTTTTCATTTGAACCAAAAAATTGTATATACCCCAAAAAGGTACCGTCTTTAAAAAGGGAAACCGTGAAAAGGGCCACAAATGTTAGGGACAGTTTCACGTGTTGATACCTATTGTCCGCGCGCCTGACGCAACCGAACAATTGGGCAATTTTTTGTCATTGAAACTTTCTCGTCGAGATGTAGGTATTTACGAATCTTGAAGTTTCCTAATTTATCATTTTGTATACCTACCATGAGTTATTTTATATTTTGCTAATGTTCTCGCGCGAGAACCGTAGGTTTATGCAGCCAATCAGGAGCCGCGATTTTGAAAAAGGGCCGAATAAGCGCGCCAATTTGAAGTTTAACCGAGCAAGATATGAAAATAACTCATCGTAATCATTTGCTTTTTTTCAGAACAGATTTCTATGCTCGATTAGTATCGCATGCCATGCTTTATTACAGTGTTTCATAATATTCTTACCTAATATCGTGCAGGAAATCTAATTATCGACAGTTTTACCAGTCATCCTATTTTATATGTCTACAAAAATCTTCTCTCATTGCAAATTTTTTGTGCGACAATAGGCAAAAATAGAAACGTACAACAAACTGTAAGGAGGATTGATCTAATTAGTTGCGTTGTAGTCATAAGCTAGGTTTACCGGAAATGAACCTAAAATACTTATGTCGATTATCGATTATAATAACAAACCGCTTATTTGTCAAGGATCTTCAAAACAATAGTAGACTTGTTGTAATTTTCACAAACCTACTAAATATTGTGTTAGCCGAAACTTCAGAAATTGCGAAAAAAACCTAAAACGGAAAACAAATAAGGGGTCAAACCAAAAAGTAACAAGGCTAACCATTTACCACTTTTTTTTTGGTGACGGCTAACTGTCAATTGTGGAAATTGTATTATACTGGACGGTTACTGCTCAATGTGTGGGCGTTACCACCGGAATAAGTTTGGCCGCGAAGAAGAATGACGCCTACGCATCACTTTTTTGAAAATTGCAGCCTCCACGGTGGATTGCAGCCTCCACCTCAGCAGAACTATTTTACGCTTAAATTTTTCCTGAAATTTCAATCCCGCCGTTCCATGTATTCACTAGAACGCCTCACGAACTTCGGGAAATAGACAACAAAATAAGGATTTCCGTATCCAAGGGGTCATCCTTTGAGACTCAGTACTGTACTGTACTGTTGCAGATAATCGTAGAAATTGATCAAATTTTAAAACATAATTATAATACCATTTATTTACTTTATTTTGCTTTTACTCACAATAAAAGTAACAGTTTCACTGGCACAGTGGTTTTGCCAAGAAAAGCCCTTTAAAATCACATTTTTCGAGAAAAAAACATTATCGAAGAAAAAGTTTTTTCGTCGAAAACCGTTTTCTTTGAATCACAATTGTTCAATAATAAATGTTTTATCTAACAGACCAAGGTGCCGTTGAAGTTAAATATGTATCATTCACATATCTTGACAGTAAATATTCGGGATGCCTTTGTTCTCTTCGGCTAAAATTAAAATCACCGAAGTCCGACCAGTTGGTGGAATAATACATGAATGATCGATTATTTCCGGATTATCGTTTTTACTAGCTTGCACGACAAACCGCATTGAAACCAGCTCAAATGGTACCCCTTGCATTTGGATATAAACCCGGTCGTGGTTCAAATCAATACCGGTAAATCGATTTGGTGAAACCATCGTCCATTTGTTTAGTTCGCCCATAAAGGACACTTCTTGTTTGCCAAGTTTCCAAATTGGGGATTCGTACAAAGCCTTAAGTATCGTCTGTGAGAGTTGTGTTAAGTCAATGAAAAACTTACCAATAAAACGCCGTGGCCCTTTTTCACGTTTTGAAAGATGTCTGTAGTAATGGGCGCATTTTTCGTCCATCGTTTGTGTTCGTGAGATTCATTTCCTTTGTAGGTTTAAAACCTGTATATACCATATAAGTCCTATAGCCCAGCTATAGCCTTCAATGTGGATTCTTATTAGGGCCCCATAAATTATATACCGTATGGGGACGCTAAGACTGTGAGGGTGACGTCAGAATAGGGTCACGATTCATAAGAAAATTGCTCAAAGCCTCCCAGCCTAAGGGCTTATGGCATAAGCTTTATGCCCAAGACTCATAGCACTTTTCAAATACTAGGTAGGTAAGACCGAGAGAGTACCCATACGGTATTATGGGCCATATTTTAATAAGTATTAATAGTAAACCACCGTTGTAACTCCTGAACAGGTATATTGAACAATTACCCAGTCTAGCGTATTACGTGCTATTTTTGGTTGCCTAAAAGTTTAAGGCTTAAACCTATTCCTTTAAATGACGAGACCATCATTGTATGATATTCATGCTGCATCTGATTTTTCGTAAATGCGTAATTTTCCAAATGGAACTTTCGAGGTAGCCTATCCGGTTTGCCAGGGTTAAACCCGAGCACAATTCCAAAACGAATGCCGGAAACTTCCGACCATGTTTCATATTCACTCGTCCCGTTCATAAATAGCTTCGACGTTTGTTTAGAAAACAGAAAATCAGCATCGCACAAAAAATTGAAAGGGCACACTTTCAGTCGCTAAAGAATATTGACAATGCTCCCTAGCGACAAAAACTTCTCTCTTTTTCTAATTTTTTTTGTTATAGCAGTTGTAAAGTTACGTCTCCAACTTCATTACAGAAAAAAGGAAAGGTAAAACGTCGGGAATTCATATAAGACGTCGAATACATTTGTGATCAACCGACAAAAATATATGCACTAAAACATTTAAACAGCGAGATTTTCTAATCCACTATTTGTTTTTAGAGGGTTCTAAATAACAACCTTTGTGTCCAATTCCCAAATAAGGAAATCGGGAACTCCAAGCGGCCTTGATGGTTTCAATATTTTCCCGTCTGCCATAATTGACTTGCTAACGAGCTTCATATCAGTTTTGCCGACTGAATAATATTTCAGTAAATATATTAAATAAAGTATATATGATAATAGCCCACACTAGGACGTTATAATGTAAATTACTCATTATGTATGGACTAATAGCATCTGTATTACATTATAACGTCCCATTATGACGTGTTGTACCATATATGGGTCATGTATATGGTACATATATCATATATGATATATGGGTATTATTAAAATCATATTATATAATTAAACATATGTATCGTATATGATATATAATATAACGTGAGTTATTGATGCAATATAGATTTACTTTCGTCACTGATGCCGACAATTCCTGTTGACAATGTGGCCATAGCGGCTTCAAGCTCGGGGTGATTTTCTGTTCGATTTCCATAATTGGAACCTGGTTCCATTTCAGTTGTCAAGATTTAGGTTACAAATATATTAGTATTTTTAGTGGATTGGAACACCGCGTGGATTTCGCTACAAAATAAACTAAACTTTAGTATTTTTCCCCTTTTTCTGGTTTAATTTTTTGCAGACATAATTGCAAACCGTGTTACAGTTAGATTTCAAAAATATCTGTAACTCTGATCCAAAAGGTATCTTTAAATGGAGCTAGGCCAAGGGCAAACGTCCAAATGCCGGAGAGGCCAATTTCCCATTGGTTATTTCCCGGTTGGTAATCGCCAGACGCACGTATTGACACCACGTTCTGAATTTCGACACTTTGAAGCATATGGCGAGCAAGTGACATGCAGTACAAAATGTTAATGTCAGTACGAGCGGCCCCATTCCCCATTTGCATAAGCCAGTTACGTTCAATTGTTAAATCTTTCTCAAATAGCGATATGCTTTAGTGGTTTTTGGAACTCGGGAAACCAGCCACCTGCGGGGTTATCGGGCGGCCCTTTAGTGGGCCTATTTACTGATCATGATGTTATTAAGCATTTCTACAGAAAAATAATGTGAAAAGCCTTTCAGTGTGAAAATTACCGGAAAATTGGTCTGAAATCCTCGTGTATGAATTAGACATCAGACTCATTCTACATGACAAAATAGTTACGTAAACCGGGGCTAATAAATATAAACAAGTACTGTTGTTACATAAATGTACGTTGTTACATAAAAGGTTTGTGAATAACATCACGTTGAGAAATCTATCAAAGCAACCTGTCAAAACCACCTATATGTTTCCACATCGAGCCAATCTTGCAAATACACACGTAGACCCCAAGTGGATGAATTTTTGAATAAATCTTCCCAAAAGTGGTCGTCTTGAGGGACGGCGGTGCCCGAAGTATCATCGTATAGGAAATGATATTGGCCTCCATTCCGCTATATATAGAGTTTGAAGGTACAGTTCCGAATACTAATTCAAATTTGATGATACATTATAGTCGGATAAAAACTTGAATTTTTTAGTAAAAAGAGTAGGAAAAGTGCATTTAAAACTTAGCCTGTATCGCAGGCCACGCACTCAAACGCGCCTCAGACGCGCTGTCAAGCAACGTTACCAAAAACTGGTAACCTTATTTTTTTTCGTCTTTAAATATCACTACGATACTTAGATTTTTTAATAAACATTGGCTAATAATAAATAAATAAAACTTTTTTTCCAAGGAAAAAACTTTTTAGTTAAACAGTAGTTGACGCAGTAGACGAAATTCGTAAAAAAGTGAGTATTCTTAGGTTTGCCGCTTGGGATTTTGAGCTGCATTTAGAAGTACCTCAAATACGGTACGGAAAAGCATGTTATTATGTTGTGTTTCATTCGCTATCGGTTCTCGGATATTTACCAGGTACAGAAACTGGTCTTCTTTTTCGTTGGTTTTCACCTACCGCTTAATATAGCGAGAATTTGATATTTGAAATGAAGTTCAAATATGGAAATCATATTTTCGGACTAATGAATGGAAACTTACAGAAATAACTTGTCGTTAGGAAATCAGGACGCACCTGTTATAATGCAGGTGAAAATTTCACAGTGCATATATATACATATAAATATATTGTACCATTTCCCACAAATTCTCATATGTAAAAGAGCATCAAGATTTATCGAACTGTACAATGATTTATTACATTATTCTGCTCGTTGTTATTGTATTCTTTATAGCGAATACCATATAAGTAGCAAGACCAATGAATATATTTCTTCATTTATGTAACATTATTTTTTGGGTTTGTGTTTATATTCAAACTTATGGGTGATAATTTACTAGTGCATGAATTATGTTAGCTAAATTGGGTAGTGCGTGGGTTGAATCACAAAATTTGAGAAAACGTGTTAACAAAAGTTTTCTAGATTTCGGGACATTTTCATGGATTTTTGGGGACGTAGTTAACTACATTGAATTTTAAAACTGAATTGGGTAGAGTGTAGGCGGTAAATAACTGTGTAAAACTCTTTGCCTGAGCGTAATCCGTTTCGTTACACCACCATCTGTTATGAGCGACGACGGGTAGACTTGTCTTTTGATAAATGTCGGCCATTCCATCCGGGAAAATTTCTGGCATTGCGGTCCAATTTTTGACGGCTCCTTTGTGTTGTCCATCACATTTGTAGTACCACCACGAATCATAGTTCCAGCTTCGAAACGGTGCAGATGTATCTCCAAAACGAATGTTCTCATAAATGTCCAGCATTGTTTCCGCGTATGTTTTGTTAGGCTCAGTGTTATAATAATAGTATGCTCCGTTATCCGTCCAGTAACCCAGATAGTTAACTTTATTAGGTTTGAACAAGTTCATTCTTTTAAAATGATTAAGTTAAGTGATTAGCTATTTTATAATTTTTAAAAAGGTAAAATGTTTTAGTAAAATATTAACAAATTAATAACCTTAGACTACATCATTGGATAGGAGTGGGGTACCTTTTGTGGTCGCAAAAGTAGTTTTGGGTAGTTTCGGGACCACATGGTTTGCTCGCGAATTGTTGTTCAAAATTAAGTTTCGCGGCCAAATGTCCTCCCGTTTTGGACGAGGTTTTGCGATCACTATTTTTAGGTGGAAAATAAATGGTCGCGAAACCAAATTTTGCACAACGATTCGCGACCAAATGTGTGGTCCCGAAAGTACTCATAAACGGGTGGTCGCGAAAGTACCCTTCACCATTGAATAGGCTATTTTTGAAAGTCAAAAAGGCTTCTCGCAGTAACTACTAGGGAGAAAGGATTATAACCACCTACGGTTAGATTCTCACTAGTTATGCCAACAGAATAACCCGTCAAACACTGCCAACATAACTGAACCAGTATACCAAGTTTACCTATAAATAGTAATTGATCACAGTTAAACCCAAAACTGTATCATCGCTTTCTCGTCGGTGAAGTCCTTTTCCATAGTGACGGCGAAGAGCCAAACCCCATTTTTGGATTCCTTCATAAAATCCGCCGTCAGAATAAGAAATGATTGTTTGAATATCATAGCCATTCTTGAGAGGCTATACATTATAACGAATGTAATCCGAAGTAATTTTAGGTGAAAAATTCGATTTCTGCAACAGATTTTTGTCGTAATTTTGGACGCAAACCCCGAATTTTGGCGTCTGTTAGTATTTAATTTGGACATTTTCACCCATAAAAACCTGTTTATAAATCCGTTATGTTGTGTTAACCAATTGAAAAATATATTTTACAAAAAATTAGCTAGAACAATTTTACTTTCAGAATTTATTTTTACATCGTGGACCGTTTGTGGGCCCAACGTATGTTGTTTCTACAGCCTAGATCTTAGGTAGTGTTTCGACTGTCCCCGGCAGACCAAACCAAATTTCATTGAGTTTTGCGCTTGGTTCTGCGGTATGTGCCGTGAATTTCGAAAAGGCCGAAATGGCAAAAACTTGTCCAGCATGGCCAGTTGTAATATTGGTTTTGTCGAAAATAAAAAATGGTCCCCCATCAACACCACCAGCCATATCAGTTATATTTTGCTGATTCCAGACGCCTTTGCGAAGATGGGTCTGTCCGGCCATATCACCAGCGGGATTAATATAAAAGGCGTCTGAAGTTTTGGGCACTTTGATTGATGGAAAGGACGTCGCTACTTTGTTCGCATCCCCCACCGACATACCATCCCAGACTGGATAGAAATGTTGCCGAAAAAGGGCAAATTCCATTCCATGATAAACACGGATAAAAGCATGAATTCCAACATCTTTATCTTCAGAAAATTTAGGGTTAAAATTCGTTTAAGGGCAAATTGGGCAAATGTTCCAGCAATTCTGTCACGTTTGATGACAAATGATTCATAGTACAGAGGGGGTGCTAAATAAGGGCCCGCTAAATAAGGGTCGCTTGTGCTAAATAGGGGTCGATAGTGCTAAATAAGGGTCGTTTTTTTCAGTAAAAATATTATTGCTCATAATAAGGGTCGCTGATTTTAACATTGTTTACTAGATTTTGATTCGTATAGATATAATAAGTTTTAATTGTATTCAATACAAATTTAAAATTTTAAAATTGATAAAATCATATATAAGACGCAAAAATCATAATTACGTCCGGTTACAACACTAAACTCTCCTAATGCTGAGTGTGCTTAATAAGGGCCAGTGTGCTTAATAAGGGTCGTTTTTCAAAAATCGTTAACCGACCCTTAATACGCTACCCCCTGTAACCAAATATTATTTTTCTTCATTCAGAGATTGATTTTAGATACTATTTTTTTGGAAAATTTAATGAATAAGGTCAAACCTGCTGTATTCATCTCAAAGTTTGTTTCCTCATAATGACCCACATTATCTTGTCCATTAGTCTTTCCAACATATTTAACCGTCAGAGATCCATCCGTTGTTATGAAAGTTTTGTTATTTCGATGAAGCATGTACGTACCCGAATCCAGCCAAAAATTAGGATTCTAAATTATGTGCCTGCGTTTTATGAATTTTCTTTTGAATAAGTTCTCAAAAAAAATGTTTAGATGACATTTCAGAAAGTTTAAGGATTTTTTAATGATTTCTTTAAATGACAGAAATAGAAGACAAAAACTAAATAAATAAATACACACAAAATACCCAAGAAAAGTACAGTCCTATCGCCTTTTTCTTGACACTTTCGCATGACTCATAGGGCCTAAAATCTGTCAAAACACGGGATTATTGTCAAGAAAAGGGCAATGTGTCAAGATTTGGGACACCTACTGTTCAACCGCCTATGTGAACGGTGAAAATACAGTTTTGAGGAACATTTCTCCTTAAAAAATGTATTTAAATGTATTAAAATGTGAAACAGTCAAATATAAAACTAGTTAATTATATTTTGGTGAAAACTGGTTAATAAAATTTTAACAAATTACATCTGGATTTAAAGAAAATTGTCAAGATATGGGAATTTGTCAAGAAAAAGGCCACCGACCTTTTGAGTCATAGCCCTAATATCTGTCAAGAAACGGGATTTTTGTCAAGAAAAAGGCTGTAAAGAAAAAGGCGATAGGACTGTAATCAACACTTATGGTGGATTTATTTTATTTCTGACAAAAATCATCCTCCATTAAAGCTGCCTTAATTTGATTGTCCTTTATTGGTTGTTTATTAACATCCTGACCGCTGATTGGTCATATAAACCTACCGGTTACGCGAGAAAAAATTTGCCAAAAATTAAAAATAACCATTGTATACAACTGACTCAACAACGTGTCATACAAATTTCGATCCTTTTCCTAAAACCATTTTCGCCGACGACCGAAAATGAAGCATCTTTGTTGACCTCAAAATTGGCTTTTGCGTTTACACAGGCTACAAAGGCCCATAAAAGCAGTTTCATTTTGGTCAAAAATGGAGCATATTTCAATCCAGTGCGTTTTTATTGGAAAATTTTAGACATGAGTGTTGGTTTTTGATCCGTTGAAGGATTTCCGAGGGTAATTGGCGAAATTGAATTTGNCTTTTGAATAAGTTCTCAAAATAAAAAAAATACTGTTTAGAAGACATTTCAGAAAGTTTAATGATTTTTTTAATGATTTCTTTAAATGGCAGAAATAAAAGAAAAAAACTTAATAAATAAATACACACAAAATACCCAAGAAAAGTAATCAACACTTATGGACCATAAGTTATGGTGGATTTATTTTATTTCTGACAAAAATCATCCTCCATTAACTTGCATTAATTTGATTGTCCTTTATTGGTTGTTGCTTAACATCCTGACCGCTGATTGGTCATATAAACCTAACGTTTACGCGAGAAAAAATTTGCCTAAAATTAAAAATAACCATTGTATACAAACTGACTCAACAACGTGTCACAAATTTCGATCCTTTTCCTAAAACCATTTTCGCCGACGACCGAAAATGAAGCATCTTTGTTGACCTCAAAATTGGCTTTGGCGTTTACACAGGCTACAAAGGCCCATAAAAGCAGTTTCATTTTGGTCAAAAATGGAGCATATTTCAATCCAGTGCGTTTTTATTGGAAAATTTTAGACATGAGTGTTGGTTTTTGATCCGTTGAAGGATTTCCGAGGGTAATTGGCGAAATTGAATTTGTTAAATTGTATTAAACGTTTGTGGAAAGTATCTTTTTCCGGAGACAAATTTTCAGTTTTTTCATTTAAACTTTCCACTTAAATTTGCCAAGACTGCCGGTTAATGATACTCCACAACGCAAAACGTATTTATATAAGCTGTTTATATAAGCTGTTTTATATACGCTATTATTGAGCGGCTCAGGAACTAGGGAGATTTATTTCTAATTTTTGTTTCTACCCTCTGGGCTAAAGGTTCTTTAAATTTATGCGGAAAACTTCGGAGAAACAGCAAATTTATCCCAATTTACCAGAAGCGTTTCCATTGATAAGCGTTGACTTCGAAGAACGTTGTTTTGGATAATGTTTCCTCGAAAAACATTTTCGTCCAGAAACCACTGTGCCTCTATTGGGTATTTAACTACTAACTTTCAACGAGAACTTTAAACTACAAACAAAGATTTGACGGCCAACTCGTGCTCGTTTGGTGTTCATTTTTTTCTCGGTAGCGTAACCTCATCACAAGGTCTTGGTGCTGGGTAATGGCTAAGGCAACTTTAACGGTTACCAATGAAAATCTATGCCCTTTAATTTTGAAGTACCCTCAATAAATTTAAATGATCATGATTTCAATCTTAGTTACTCCATAAACTCTTATCATCCAGGTTAATAAACCGGAGTTAATAAAGGGGAAAAAGATCTAATCAAAAATATTTTTGATCCACCTGCTGGACCTGTATTTTTCCCGTNAAAAACGTTTTCTCCGAAAGACGTTTTCTTCGATTTTCTCCGAAACACGTTTTCTTCGATTTTCTCCGAAAAACGTTTTCTCCGAAAAGCGTTTTCTTGCTTTTTCTCCGAAAAACGTTTTCTTACCCTTTCTCCGAAACACGTTTTCTTTGATTTTCTCCGAAAAACGTTTTCTTGGAAAAACGTTTTCTTTGAAAGCCCACGGTGCCTACTGAAAACACCGACAACCAGATGAGTATGATGATGCCTCTGTTGTTAATGGACGACAACAGCAACTCCTCAACAACCGATAGCCTCATGATGATGATGATGTTCCAGTCCATGGGTGATAGTCCAGTTGGGATGAACCAAATGATGCCCCTTTTGATGATGAACGAAAAAGACGAGGATGACTCACTCATGATGATGGTTTTGCTTTCTTAGATGACGGGCGGTATGAAGAATCAGCAGGGATTCGACAACAATTTCAACATGCTCCTGCCCGTTTTGCTCAAAGATTGCAATAGTGGGGATTCGGAATGCGAAAAGAAACAGAAAAATATGATGGTCATGATGATGTCAATGCAATCTCAAGCTCCAAATACCCAAATGGGACCCAGCATGATGCTGCCGCTCTTACTTATGGACGATTCTTCCGACAACGAGGGGTTAATGTTTTATATGATGATGTCTCAAAATAAACCTGCCTGTTGAGCGTTAATGTCGGACTGTATTAATAGTATAGAGGAATATTTATTATGCTTGTTTCTGTTTCACTCCTTAGAAACGTTTCACGAATAAATCAATTAAAAACCAAACAAAATTTTGTTCTGAAAAAGCACCTGCCATTTTTATTTAATTTAATTTTTTTTTTGATACCTCTGAAAAATATGGAGAACTTCTAAACGAATAAAATGTTTAATTACTTTTCTCATGCAACCGGATTAACTAGTGATGGATTAGTAATTTTTCAACAAAACATGTTTGTTTTTCGTATTTATGTGATTTATTTTTACCCGAGTAATTCATGTTGGAAGAATTTAGTCTCTGTCGAACATATATCCGTAACTTTTTTTTGTGTCTGAAGTTCGACGAGACTTCAAGGTCTAGCTAAAAGAGAATGGGAAAACGAAAAGCAAAGCTGAGGTTATAGAAAATAATTTATTAGTTTAACTCCCAGGAGGAAGTGCAATTATGCGAGAGAACTTTGCCGTTTTTTATTATTATTAAAAATTATTCATTACTAAAAATTTTACTATTATTAAAATTTGGGATAAAAATATTTTTTTAATAATGCCCCGTTAATTTTGCATCTTTGGATATAATTTGACAAGTTTGGTAACCCTAAAAGTCGCTCTTGATATGGAGTTTTCAATTAGTCCAAATTGCTTTTGCACGACAATGTAGTGTAGCAGTCGACCCAGAGTCACAAAAACAAGTTAACGGAATTTGGATGGATAAGGCATTATCCGGTAATCTTATTGTCGACTATGCCAAATGTGTTTATGTTGTAGCGGGCGTTTATAAAACATGGACACAAGCAAACCAGTGAGTTTTATACTTTCACGCATTTTATTTCACTATACAACATTTGTATATACCCTCTCACCTGTTATCTTAACACTATTTATCTTAACACCAGTTATCTTAACAAAATTGTGTGACCTTAACACTTTTTGCACCGAATCGTACCGCAATTTCCAATTATCTTACAATATTTTTTTAATCTCCACATGCCGAATTTTACTACCCGCTTGCGCGCTTCGCCCTGCAAAAATGCACGTTTTTTGTGATCCAATTTACAAAGGCCTGTGAGCTTCTGCACAGGTTATTATGTTAAAATCTAGATGCTTTATTTTCTAGGTGGTGCAAACAAAATGTGCAGCCTGCCTCAGGGTGCACTGACACACATTGCTATGGGACACTAGTATCGCTACATACAAAAAGTCAAAACGACGTTCTCACCAGTCAAATGGGTTACGCACCGGGAACTTATTGGATCGGGCTCAGGTTTGTGTTTTTTTTATACTTTTTTTGTTTTAAATTATTTATAAGACAGCATTGCTCATCATGTGAATTCGAATGGACAGACTTTTCTCCCTTAGATTCAATTCATTGGTTTGACGGGGAACCGAATGATTCCGGCGAAGGTGAAGACTGCGTCACTTTTACATACCATGACGGGCTCGGGTTATCAAATTAAATATTGTATTTTCAATGTTTTTTTCTAAAGAAGTTGTTCTTGAATTATCAAAGGCAACCAAAGGGGATTTAAAATACAAAACTTTATGCAAGTTGAATACTTTAAAAAATAATAAAAATTTAGTTTGGAAAAATAAAGATCGTATGAAAATAAAACATTTTTACGAACACTGGAAATTTCCTTATAAAATTGGAAATTTCACTACACTGCTTGAGGGTTTATCTGGCCCCCTTAATCAGGCCACTTTGCCTGCTCGTGCGCTTATCAGGCCACCTTGATTTGCAAATTTTCCAGCTATTCCGCCAACGCCCTTGGGGTTTATCAAACAAGAAGTGGACTCAAGCAAAATGTAAATTATATAAAAATTAAAAACTTTATATAAATTGTAAATTTTATAAAAATTGGAAACGCTATCCATATATTTTTAACCTCCAAAAGTGATCAGCAAAATGCAGATGGAAAATATTGGAACGATGACGGCTGCTACAAAGAGTTTAGTTTTGTCTGTGAGTCCTACGATGAAAATTTCCACGAGCCTGTCGACCCATGGCCAGCAATCGGCGGGTGCCGCGACGGCTGGTATAAATTTGCGGGCGCCTGCTACCGACTGTTCGGATATTTTAACGCGGATGGAAATGATCCGGGCAAGTTGGATTTCCACGCGGCAAATAGCCACTGTAATTTAGTTTGGAATCAGGCAACGCTTGCGGTTTTGCCAAACTGGTATTATCAATTCTACGCCACATCCCTAATGCACATGGTTAGGGACAGAGTGTGGATAGGAGGCATTACGACGTCAAACCAAGGTATTTACATGTCTAAAGTATGCGTTAAATGTATGTAAAGTGTGTGTAAAATGTATGTAAGTTATGTAAAATGTTTGCAGATTGTAGATAATAGTTTAACAAAACAACTACGAAGAACGGCCTATTAAGGCCTAAATATTGTACTAAATATTATAGTGACCCTTTAAAGTGACCTTCCAAAAGTGACCTTCCAAAAGTGACCTGTTACAGTCACCTTGCAAAAATAGTGTGAACCAGACTGGTGGTTAAGTGCTAAAGTGACGATTAGCTGGTTAAAGCAATTGAGGGTATATAGTTTGAATGCCCTCAATTATGTTTTGACACATGTGTTCCAAAAATGAAAATAAAAGTGTCGATTAAGTCTCATTTGGATATCGTTCTGAAATAATTTTGGCCTATTTTAGACCATATCTTTCACTGGATTGATAATTCGAAGATGACGTTCACCAACTGGCAGCCTGGCGAGCCAAATGGAGATCAAAACGGCGAAGATGCGATTGAAATGACGTATTTCTCTTATGTTGACGAAAATCGCGCTAATGCTGGCGAGTGGAATGATTTAAATCCCTCCAATAATAAACCGTTCTTATGCAGTCACCAAGGTAAATATATATATATTATTTACAGTAAATATTTTAAATCATTTTTAATATAAATAATGATTAAGTGAGTTCCAGTGAATCCGGTATGGGCGTTAATCCAAATAATTGTCCAACCGGTTGGATGCCATTCCGTGCGTTTTGTTACAAGTTCAACACCAATTTACTACCCTTTGATGATGCGCGGACCGCGTGTACGCAAACCCCAAACACTGACCTGGTTTCCATAACGGACGCTTACGAGTACAATTTTGTTAGCTCCATGATTTATAAAAACAGCCAAAAGAAGCCAACTGCACCAGATCCCTATCCTGAGGTAGCTTGGATTGGTTTGACCGCAATGAAAATCGACGGAAATGTCAAATATAAATGGACAGACGAGTTCCCGCTGGGCAGTACGTTTTGGGAAATGAACCAGCCAGGCTGCCCAAACTGAAAAACAGATCTTTAATTCAGGTTTAGAGAACCATGAATCATGGTTCATGAAATATAATTTATGGAGTTTAAATACGAAATTTGTAATTGTTAAATACGTTTTATGAAATAATTCTTAATGAATTTACATTTATTGGTTCAAAACAGTATCAAAAAACGCTCGAAATATATTGTTCCTAGTAGGAACTTCCTACTTTTGATAAAATTAACAAAATACAGCAAAATAACCCCATAACTTATGGGCCATAATCAGGGGGTGTACCTTATACACCATGTACCATAAGCAGGGGGTATAGTTCCTTATATGGGTATCTTTAAAATGCACTTTGGATAGCCTAAAACCAGCCGAACCAGGATCAGGTACCAACAAATGGAAAGGCGTGTGTCGTTATCAACGCACCTTATGGACATTGGCAAATTGGTCGAAGTTGCACTACACGTTTGCCATATATATGCAAGCAAAACATAAAAAATGTTCCGAATCCGAATGATCTTCCAGATAACGGCTTCAAATCGTTGATCGTGAAAGCTTTCTTTTTTGGTATAGATCGTTCGCGACAAAAATGTCCCAGATTCGCATTCTAGAACTTTTAATGAATATGATTTCTAGAAATCAAGTTACTAAAATCGATTAAGGCTGAATTGGGGTCGCAATTGGCGAAATAAAAAAAGAGGCGGCATTGGAAGAGGTAGACGTATTTTTCAAAACGCGAACATTTAATTTGGTTTACCTCTAACCAATCACTTCAATGTAAAATGAGGTGACCTCTTCCATGGCCGCCTCTTTTTTTATTTCGCCAATTGAGACCCAAATTCAGCCTTAATCGATGTTATTAGAAGACGATTTTTCGCGTTAGAGAACAATTAAATAATTGTCCAGTATTTTGAAAGCCTCGTTAAGATAACAGAGGTGATGCCCTAGACTGCCCGGACGGATGGAGCACCTTCAGTTCAGATTCCTTCCATTGTTACAAGCCCTTCAAGGCCGACGTTGATTGGTTTACGGCAAACGGACAGTGCCAAAAACAATTTAATGGTGCTGGAAATTTGATTTCGATTCATTCCGAACTCATGAATCAAAATGCGAAAGCGCTATTTAATACCGTTGACGAAGGAACAATGTGGACAGGAGCGAAACGAAACGAAATTAATGGTTTCATCTGGACAGACGGATCCGAGTTTTCCTACACAAAATGGGGCAAAGGTGAACCGACCGGTTCCTGGGATGGTCAACCGGAAAATTGTCTCAAGATTGAACGCGACTCGTACTGGAATGATATGAGGTGTCAAGAAACAAACGGATACATGTGTCAAGTTTATCGACAGCATTCAAACTGCATAGGTAATAATATAATTGAATTCTGATGAGATAATTGGTTAGGGCATTCGATAAAATAATTGAATATCGCGATATGTTTCGATCAAAAAAGTGTTAAG
The DNA here is from genome assembly GCA_004367875.1 of Oikopleura albicans. Lineage (NCBI taxonomy): Eukaryota > Metazoa > Chordata > Appendicularia > Copelata > Oikopleuridae > Oikopleura > Oikopleura albicans. The sequence continues at coordinate 998,831 of SCLG01000004.1, forward strand.
ATAACCCAATTTTCTTAAAAAAGTGGTAATAGGGGGTTTTAAGTTGTTGCTCTAAAGAAACAACACCAAAAATTATACAGGGGCAGCGACAAGAAAGGGTAAGTTTCGTCTTTTAGAAACCTACCCTTACTTGGCGCCCTTAAACAAACTTGGCGTTATCACTTTTAACACTTTTATCCTACTTAGAGATGACGGTGACATGTTAGTTCTATTATTTTTATTTTAAAATGCAAAACTAATATATAGAGCAAAAAAAGTTTGATTTGGGGGCCTTTACCTAGCTTTGTTTCGCGTAACTTTATGTTGCGTCCAGATTTCTTTTTGAAATGTACCTTACCTTTACTTGGCGCCCACCTACCCTTACTTGGCTTCCTACCCTTACTTGGCGTTCCTACCCTTACCTAGCGTAACCTTACGTTGCGCTCCCCCTGTATATTAATAAATTAAATAAAAAATGAATTATATTAGTGGTTGCTGAAAAGGATAAAATTCACTGTAAGGCAAGGGCCGAATATCAATGCGGGCAAGAAAAATGTTGTTGGGATGCCAATTCAGCAATCAAATGTTTCCGCCCAGCTGTGAGTACTTTTTTCAAAGACATTTCTGATTTTCGATATATACCGTG
>SCLG01000004.1:999463-1010124 GCA_004367875.1 Oikopleura albicans
CCTACCCTTACTTGGCGTTCCTACCCTTACTTGGCGTTCCTACCCTTACTTGGCGTCCCTACCCTTACTTGGCGTTCCTACCCCTACTTGGCGTTCCTACCCTTACCTAGCGTACCCTTACGTTGCGCTCCCCTGTATATTAATAAATTAAATAAAAAATGAATTATATTAGTGGTTGCTGAAAAGGATAAAATTCCCTGTAAGGCAAGGGCCGAATATCAATGCGGCCAAGAAAAATGTTGTTGGGATGCCAATTCAGCAATCAAATGTTTCCGCCCAGCTGTGAGTACTTTTTTCAAAGACATTTCTGATTTTCGATATACCGTGTGTTAGGGAACCGACTATGGCTGAGAATAACGTTAAACATAATACAGTTGTGGACACGAGAACGTGACACTTTCACTTGCCAAAAACTGTCACGTTCTCGTTTGACTGTCACGTTCTCGTAACATTTTTTGACAACCGTTCGTGAGTTTATTTACATTTTTTTAATATAAAAACTTTAAAAAATGTATTTTTTAGAATTTGGGCACTCATTATAGTCTATAGAATATTTTTTTGTACTTTCCAAATCACATTTTTGTACTTAATAAGTTTTTATTTTATGAAAAGTTTTTTGAGAAAAATTTTAGACAAGTTGACAAAAAATCTTCAAAAGTGTCACGTTCTCGTGATTTTGTCACGTTCTCGTATGTCACGTTCTCGTGTCCACAACTGTACTAGTTTGAGGCCAAACCGTCGGACCTCCAACACACGGTAATTTTCTAGGGAGCCGGTGGAAGTGAGGGAGACATGAGTCCGGGCAAAGCTGCTGGAATCGTTTCGGGAGTTTTCATCTTTGTGAATTTGGGTGCAATCGCCTATTTTATGTTTGCTTTTCGCCGATAAAGAGTAGAAAATGATTCAAAATTTGAATTTCAAATACTTACAAGAAAGACTATGCATGAAATAATTTAGTGAAAAAATTATTTAACTCTTGTGAATCTCTGATGTATTAATATGACCGCATATACAAACACGAATAAAACTAAATCTGTAACAAATTTGAGAAATTTTTAAATACAAATTAAATTTGCAATATTTACTCGAAAATAACAAATTTGGTGGGTGAAATTTGATTACAACTGGCTAGCAGAATACGAGTGAATACAATTGATTTTGAGAAAAAAATCCAAAACAGGATTATTTAAATATTTTACTAAAATCCAAATACAGGCGTCGACAAATAATAGTGAAGAGTCTTTTGGCGACCTTTTTTGGTCGCCAAAGGTACGAAAAATACTCTAATCCAAAATAAGGGTTTTAGCCACATTATTGTTAATAATTAGGGTTAATTATTAATTAACAGGCTACAGTACCAATAGGCTACAGTACCAAATTTTGGACGATTTAGTGGAGACGAGTTAAAGCGTCGGGCCTTAAAAACAGGACGGAAGGTCTGACTTTTCCGGTCATTATAAAATATGGAAACTGGTTAAATCGGAATTCGAAAAACCTAACCCGATAAAAAAATTGCCGTTTTTTACTTTTTCAGTTTTGCCGTCAGATAGAAACCAGTGAGCAGGTCAAACCGCTAAGAAGGGAAATTAAATAAACATATTCTATATATGTGGCTTTATATGGCTATAAAGTGCACGATTATCGGCGCTTTGCCTCAATATAAGAGTTTGAGTTTGGCTTTTTTTTTGTATTTTCAGGAACTCGCTACAATCAGGATGAACTGTTCCTGGCTCATTTTTATTGCCCTTTTCCAAACTTTGGAAGCCTCTCGCTGGGAAAAGCGTTTTTATCGCATTTCCGGGCAGTTGAACAGAGTAAATGATGTATTATCAGGTAATTCGTGAGTTTTATTATTTTGTAACACAATTCAAACTCAGTAAAATTCATTAGGTGAAGTTTTTCATGAGAAACGTCACGTTGAATTCGTTTGAATTTGGGCCTTTTTTTCTTGAAATGAGCTTATATGTGCTGTGCTGTAAAAAAAGAGTCACGTGAGTGTGTTGTCTTGCGTTTCTCGTCTTGCCTGGTCGTTGGGGGGTCGTCAACACACACATGAGCGCAATACTCTTATANGATACCATTATCGGACTTCGAACAATGAATGAAAATGACAGAGCCAGAATCGAAAATCTTATTTCTGAGTACAATGATTTTCAACGTACATTACAATAACAAAATCACAATAAAGACTATCAGTTATGAGTAGAACCAGACTTTTTAGTGCAATTGGGAATTATGGAACATGTAATATACCAGACAAGACCACCTGCGCCAGTATGTTTGGGGTAGGGAATTTGGTTTAATAATTGGACATCGAAGTAATTTGAAATCGAATAATTGGAAATCGAACATTAAATCCCAAAAAGTGGCAACACAACATAATTTTGGTAACATAACGGGTGGTTATATATTATGTTAAACGGCGCAGGAATCGTTGTCATGAAATGTTAGAGTACATCTGCTTTGGGCAAATACATAATATGGCAAAACAATCGGATGTAAGATTTTTGACGGAATATGACAATTGGGATTTCTGTCGGAATATAAAATGGCATATTTTAGCATAGTTTTCATTTTTTGGCGTTTTTTCGTTGAATATACCTTAAATTGCATGTTTTGTGAGAAAAATATATTTTATATTTCGCGGAAAAACGCTATTAGCATTACTTTTAAAAAGTATAATTTTGGCATAGCAGCAATATAATCAACGTTGTTTAAAAAAACATAATTATTCATGAATGCCGGGCGCTCATTGGTTTAAAATTTGATTTAAAATCGATAATTCCTTGAAAAAAATTTTCTAACTGTACATGGTAAACTTTACGGGATAACGCTGCAGAAAATTTTGGGCCAATTTAAGAGCAAATAAAGGAAGGAAGGGATAATATAAGCTCGACGGGTAACAGTTACCCGGTAACTAAATAACAGCGTATGGGGTGTATTATAAATGTATTTAAATGAATAGAAGTAAAAGAAACACAGACAAAAAAGTTTCCAGTTTGCTCAAATAACAAGAATTTCAAAAGCACTTGCGTCATTCCTTTCCTTAACATTTCTCCCGGCGCCAATAATTGAGGAACATTCCCATTTCCCGCCGGACATTGCTACCACACCGGGATGAAATTTGGCATTTTCGGCGAATTGCTTCGAGTTTTCATTAACTACTGCCGCGGAACAGTCGGAGCCGTTTGTCATTGTACATACCGGAAAGCGACACAAGCCATAAACTTGTTCGGGCACAAATGCCTGGCCGTTGTTAAAGTTGCCAACAATTACCATTTCATCGAGTTTCGCATTAGATGCTTTTTTCCAAAAAGTTTTTGAAGAACGCAAAACCTCATATGATTGGTGCCCAAGAGCGGCTGTTGTCACTTTTGGAAATCGTGGCGCGTAGCTGAATAGTATAAAAATAATTCTAAAAATTTGAATTCATGAATTTCGATGCTAAAGTATTCACGGGTGTTCTTTGTACCAAAGTTTCTTTCTACGGGGTTACCCTAGTAAGGTACATACTAATATAAATGACAATCTATAGTTAATAAATGTTTGAAATAAAACTTTAGGACAGTACGGTAAATTTGTTTACAAAAAATGCAAAAAACCTCCCTGGAGATAGGGCAATTTCCCGGTTTTCCAGCCCAAGTGACCTTGACCTATCAAAAGTGACCTTGAGTGACACAGTGAACTTAGGACATCCGATATTAAAATAAACCGAATTAACATCACCTGAAGTTAACTTCATGTATAAAATACCATAAAAGGGAAAAATTGTAAAACAATGTAAACAAATCGACCGGACCGCCCTTAACAAATTGAAAAGTTTTTGAAACCTCTGAATTTGCATGTCGCATTCTAGAACGTTCCAAAAGTCCCAGCTAAGTCCACCATCGTCATTGCGCATAACTGGTCGTTCAAAACCTGGGAAAAGAATACTCTCCATTACCCGACAAATGGATGGACCATTCGGCTCCCACCATTTAACCCGGTCCGGGAAGCGGGGATCATCTTTGCTATTTTTATAATTTATCGTCATGTCGTCATTGACTGAGGCACTTTCTAGAGATTCATCTAAAGTCCACTCATTTGACGCACCTGGTGACCAATAGTATTCACTCCCGTAACCGTTCCGCGCTATTACGGTTGAAATACATCGTTTAACCCCCAAACACTATTATTTGGCCCATCCCTGAACACGAGGCTGGAAGTTTTTCCGGCCCTGCATTTATTTTTTTTCTGATCGTTCATAATTAATCTACACAAGCAAATCGATGGTCCTGAACTTAATAATGGGTCGTTTTTCAGAAGTCGTTAACCGACGCTTAATACGCACACCTCCAGTATATAATATAATATTATAGATTAGACAGTTTTTATTTTGTTAGAAACTATGATTTTCAACTAGCCTTGGCAATCGGGTACGCCACTGAAATAACATCCCTTTTTGTCACACTTGCAGGCCTTGCCTCGCGGGCCCTGGGCTGTTATTTGATCCATACATTGAATATTGGAAATTTTGCCACCTTTTCTGACCCAGCCATCAATGAGATTTTTGTCGGCATTTAACCAAGGAATGCGGGTAGTAACCGGTCGTTTTCCAATAAAGTCAAATTTGAATAAGCCCATGTCTGCGTGGCATTGATTGCATACCTTATACCGTATTTCTGAAAATATTCTATGAAAATTTACGCAAATTAATTATAAAATAATTTTTCGTTAATTACACCACCTGCGCTGTTATGTTACCACAAAAAAACCGAAAAAATGGTAACATAACGGAATTTTGGTAACATAATGGGTTAGGGCGTAGGCGGAAAAGTTGAAAACAAAAAGCCTATTAAAAATGTAACTACTTAAAAACAACTGGTAACATAACGGTATGGGGCGTAGGCGATTGGTAACATAACGGCGTAGGGCGTGGGCGGAAACTGAGGTTCATTATATCCCAAAAAGTGGTAACATAACGGAATTTTGGTAATATAACGGGTATTAACATAACGGCGCAGGTGGTGTTATAGATTTTTATTAACTAAAGTGAAATTTCTAAAACTAAATCGGTGTGAATTGATTTTTTAGAAACGGTCCTGTGGCCAGCAAAAACGAGCTTGGGAACTTCGGCCAATCATGGACCCAGTACACGGCTTTGGTCCTAAATTCGGCCCAGCCCAACATTGCCGAGTTCGAGTCACTTTTGTCCTTTCGCATTTTGTTCCTTTACAATCCGACCACTCGGACCATTCGGCCCAAAGCGACTCATTTTCGGATGGACAATCTAATGAAATGTCTTTTTCCCATTTGAACGTTAATTTCGGGTTTGATTTTGCTTTTACATTGGAACACCGAATTTTTTCCTCTTTGCCATTATAAGCACATTGGACCGTAATTTTTTTCGGCGAAACAGGATTTGGATATGAAATTAGACGTTTCCCAATTTTATACGTAAATCCCCATTCGGTGGCACAGCCAAGTTGATCATCTGGTAGACATTCAATAGCCGGATTCAATTTTCCATCCACTACTTTAACGTTTAGTTTGTGTTTTGGGAAGTTTTTGCAACGAACTATTTTACACATGTACCCATCAGGTACCTAAGTGCGAGTTTAATATTAAATTTATTCTAAATTTCAGTACTTATGTAATTAATTGATCATTTCCAGTAACTAATATTAGTGCTTAACATTTTGAAATATTAACTTAATTCTCAGATAAAAAGAAAATAAAGAAAGTGTCTGGAGGAGGTAATTCCTGGCCAGTTTTATGATGTATGATCTAACCTACGCGTTTTAATCAGATACTATTTTTGTTTAACGGGCGCCACAAAAATAAAACTCCTTGACAGGCATTTTAACCAAAATTATTTTATATTCAGAACGAAAAACATATTTCAAAATTAGAGTCTCTAATTTAGAGAACCATATCTTAAAACAGATATTTAAATAATATTTAATAAATATTAATAAATATTTATAAATAATAAATATTAATATTATAGATAGTCGTTTTTGAAAAAGCTGCAAGGAATCGTCTAGAATTTTTTTATTTTTCTCTCGTTTTTTTTTCTCTTTCTCGTTTTGATTTATTTTTTTTTTTTGCTTGAAGCAAATCATGCGTTGCAAACTGACTCGNCGAGTCAGTTTGCAACGCATGATTTGCTTCAAGCAAAAAAAAAAAATAAATCAAAACGAGAAAGAGAAAAAAAAACGAGAGAAAAATAAAAAAATTCTAGACGATTCCTTGCAGCTTTTTCAAAAACGACTATCTATATAATATCTAAATATGTGATATTTTTTTCGTACAGTTCTAGAAATGTTCCTAAAATTGGGATAAATTGGGATAAAAATAGGGAGTAAATTTTTTTTTATCAAACTCGGTGCTTTCCGGAATTAATTGGCGGGGACTTTTTCTTAATACAGCCTTTGGGAAAAACTAACTCTGGTCTGGATTCAATTTTAAATTCCCCATTGACGGCGAGAAAACACGAAACATATTTCAACATTCGCATCTATTTCTCTTTCAGTTTTTGTGTTTTTTCTTTCCTTATTTTTTATGAGAACCTTATTTCGTTTTTTGCCCGTTTTATACTAGGAACATTTGTTTTGGTAACAGGCTGGCGTGGTAAAATAGGATCTTACGTGGATCTGCAGTTCGTTTTGTGTTGATAGAATAAACCATATTTTGTCCTTCTGGATCAAAACGAGCGAAAAGACAAATATTTTAATAAACCAAATTCGATTTGAACCTGCAAACCAAATTTTCATGTTAAAAAATAATTTTCAATATTTCGCGATTTTACATTTTACCAATTCATCAGATTATTAAAGCTAAAATAATCCTTGATATACACCCCATACACAGTTATCTGGCCAATATTTAAAAGCTAAAATTAAACAAATCTTTGTTTAAACAACGTTACACATTCGAAAATATAGTTTATTTTTACTACTAATTGAATATAATATTTAACTTTAATTTAGAGTTGAAATCAATTTACCACACTGGTTTTGTAAGTTGCCACAAGATCGGATTTTTGAGCTCTAAGTAACTTCATACAACATAAATTATTTTCAATTCAGCGATGTCAGTCAAAAATATTTTTATTCGTTACTACGTGGGATTGAGAACAAAAAAAAGGAAAATCTGACACAAATAGTTTCAGTCCAAGTGCTTCAAAATTAAATTAGAAATCTCGTCACTTCCCAAGTTTTTGGTCGCGATTTAAATCATTTGGCACTGTGGCTTTTAAACCAAAAACTCTAAATTGAAAGGATTTTTCGTTGAAATTATTTTAATGGATTGTAATTTTAGACCTTACAAGCCCAACGCGTTGAAACCTAGTTCAATGGCTAAATCAAGCATGCTGAAAACAACAAACACGAAACACGATTATTGGACACAATGCCTGGAGCCTTATATCAAGCACAGGTGGTTAAACCCCTGTATGAAACAATATACATTAAGTATATGAATAACTTAAAGTTAATAAGCCAGACTTGTGACATAGCCTCCGGCATGAATTTCCTTCATACAAGAAAATCATATTCGTGAATCATTGAGTTTTGTCCGTGATAATAATTTGAATTCGTAATCGTGGTATCATATCACGGTTACTGATATGAATTTTAGATACGTCGTGTTTGGACGTTTCATTGAGATTTTATTTATGATAATACAGAATACAGCAATAATAGTCGATGAAAATTGGAAAAATTAATTTATGGCCATGTTTGAACACCATCGAGGTCGCCAGAGAAAACTTATTATATTTTTTGGATAAAACCCTTCCGTGGAGTTTAAAAACGTTTTCATAGGAAATTTTTCCTTTTTTTCGCCGACCCTTGGAAAACCATGGTGTCGACAAAAACACCAACATACAGTTGTTTGTATTGACGTCTGGCAGTATCGTAATGTCTGTTTCTTAATGTCAATATCAAAAATGTCGGTCACACGTGTTGAATCGGATTTTGCGACAACGTTTTCCCCATCTGACCGGCTACACATAGGGTTATCAAACTACGAATTGAAAAATAGCCGTAAAAATTTGAAATTTCGCATATAGGGTATTTTGGTTTAGTATACACAATACAGTAGCTAAAAAATTCCAAATCGTAACGATATCGTAACTATAATGTAAAACCTGATTTTAAATTTCAAACTGATTTTGAATTTGGTTTGGCAACCCTAGCTACACATGATGGGCACCAGATCACGAGACATAAACTAGCACAAATATGTTCTGAGCGTTTGGAAACTTTTTGAATATAATTCTTTCGCACCCAAAAAATCACCATCAAAAAGCCCACGAAAAAAACAATTTGAAGTATAGTAATCATGGCAAAATACTTGTCTTCAATACCAGGGCATTCCTCGTTATAGTACTCATCTTCATAGTACTCCTCTAAGCCGCCTACAGAGTCTGCTCTAGAGTCAATAGAGTATTCATCTACATAGTATTCCTCTATAGAGGCATTCCTCTGTAGAGTTGCACAATTGTTGTACATCGCTAAATCCCCATAAGTGATCCCTATGTGGGATATGTACAAAATTAAAGTGGCGAGGGAGCAGACAAGAGCGGCAATAGCCACCTTGGGCGCCAGCTGGCGGGAAATTTTATACCAGGTCAATGGGGCAGTACATTGCCAAAATGCCCCACAAAAGTACCAAAAGTATCTGCCGGAACAATCGCATAGAGACGCTTCTTCATTGTCAATACAGCTCAGGAAAATCATGATGTGGAATAATTTGTAATTTAAATTCAGTTTATTCCAGCGGGGTAATTCTACAAGCTTAATTTATTCCGCATCATGTGGACCCTATGTTGAACGTATAATACGTTTTCTTAAACTAACGATTTCACATGCGGAAAACTGATGTGGAATTTATTCCAAAAACAAGCTATTCCACATCATGACCTCCCTCTGGCTCGTTGAATCGGTCAGTTGTCTACCGCTAGAAAAGTTACAACCAAACTCCTCTTTCGTTATCGTGGCATTCCTTGAAAATAGTGTTTTACTCATTTTCTCGTTTTTTGATTTCTATATCTTAGATGTTTTTTTACAAATTTTATAGAAATTTTTATGGCCTCGGGATTGTATTCGTGATTCATGAGTGTGATTCATGAGTGTGATTCATGAGTGTGATTCATGAGTGTAGTTTTTCTTATTTTAAGTTAATTGGTCATAAGTTGGTAATTTTAGCCTTTTTCAGCCTTTTTCAGCCTGGAACAGCATTATCTTGATTGTAAATTGAGGATTTTGGGTCTAATTCCTATGGTTCACCGGATTGAGTTTTTCGACCACTTTCACTTTTTTCATATACAGTCCCCACCCCAAATAGGTAACAACATCGTTCTGAAATTTTTGTTACCTATTTGGGTTATTGTTACCTATTTGGGTAATTGGGTTTTCTAAGCCAAAAAATCGCCTTTTTAATGTTTTATATACGTAGTAGTAGGTATTATGTACCGAGAAAGGANTTCTATCCCTGGTTGAAGTAGCCTAAAACTTCAAAAGTCAATACCAATACTAACGACTAGGTGACTTGACAGTGCCTTACAAATTCGTCATGGTTGATTTGGTCGGGTATAGAAAGTGGCTGAAAGACAATGTGGAAAAGTGTGTAGTACAGGTGTGTACAGTTGAAAAGGTGTAAAAGGCGTGGTGTCGTGAATTGCTTTAGCCGAGCGATTAAATATTAGGAAAGTAACTCCGATCGGTTCAAAAAAAGTTGAATTTGTAAGGGCCCCATTCAAAAATGAAAAAAAAAATGAAAAATTTTCTTACGTTCAGGAATAAAAACCCTGTTTCTAAGGATCTCAAAAATCTAAAAATTATCAAAAAATAATTTCCTGAATCTATCCGAAATCGGAAATAACTGAGTACCATCTCCCAGCATTGATTGACGCTATTTCAACTAAAACTCCTTTTTCGAAACCTGAAAAATAGCTATAAGGCCACGTAGGAGCTAAGGTCCGAAATTTGGTGGACCTACTATGATAACTACGAGGAACATTTTAGTGTTAAAGGCGAAACTCAATTTTAATTCCTACGCCCTTATCTTGTCAAAAATGTGATTAAAAATTAAAGCGCCTTAGTTTGCATGAGGCGTAGGAGTTAACGCTTGAATTTTGGTGAACCTACGGAATCGACTACGGAGAAATTTTTTGTGATAATAGCGAAACTAATTTTTAGCCCCTACACCATTATCTTGGCAAAAAATGCGGGAAAAAATTAAGTAGCTGGGTATGCATGAGGGCATAGGAGTTAAGCCTCCAAAATTAATAAACCTATGAAGTCGAATACTGAGAATATTATACAGGGGGTACTCCAATTCCGGGCCACCCAATTCCGGGTCGCTTTCTCAAATTCCGGGTCGCTTATGCAAAAAAGCTCCATTTCCGGGTCGGTTTTTTTCTCAAAAAAGATTTGAGCTCTAATTCCGGGTCGGAAAACTCCAATTATGGGTCGTTTTTTTTCAAAAAAGATTTGAGCTCGAATTCCGGGTCGGAAAACTCTAATTCAGGGTCGGTTTTGGGATACAATTCCAATTATTGGTCGGTTTTGTTAGGCAAAAAAAAATAATTGAACTCAAAAATTAATAAATGAATTCCGAGACAAAAAAATTCGGTTCTCTGACTTTAGATTGCAACCATACCTTTAGACGTTTTT
>SCLG01000004.1:1013436-1024993 GCA_004367875.1 Oikopleura albicans
CAGTATTTGCGCGGGGGAATATATGCAGTATTTGCGCGGGTATTTGCGCCGGATTTGCTCCAGGTGTAACTTCTTTAGGGTCTCTATACTACTGTCACCTTAACGCGACAGTGCGAAAAAATTGTCGAAATAGTGCTTGTTCGGAAGCGCTTGACCTATTAAACACGATAGTGAACATAAAACTGACTAATCGTTCCCCCTGCGCCCTTATCGTACAAAAGACATTGATTATGAGTTTATTGTGAGTAAGAGCCCGATTTTTTGGTAATTCGGCCTTGAAATTGTTTAGACTTAAAATCGGTGAGCACGATTGTCTGAAATGTATTCGAAAAGAATTATGGGCCAACAATGCTTTGGCCCTTATTATGAGAAAAAAACTTTTTAGTCAAAAAAGTGGCCTTTATGATGAGAAAGTGGGCCTAGGTGGCCCTTATCGTGGGGGCCCTTATCATGAGGGGGGGGCCCTACATGACTCAATTCAATTATGTATTACATTCGCTAAATCAATTTCACTGTCTAACTATTTACAAATTAAAAAAAACTGAAAAATAACGGCGTAATAATATATTTGGGTTACTACGCAAATTTCATTAAAATATTTGTCCGTTCCCATTTAGCTCCAAATGTTCTCTTGATATTAAGATTAAAGTGAAAATGGGTGAAACATAACGCCGCGGCGTAGGGGATGTACGGGTGCAATACTATTCTTTTGTTGATACGTAAATTTCATTACTGATTCCAAAATTGTTGTCCGTTTCAAGTTAGCTCAAATCGTTCTCTTGATATACAGACTTAAGTAAAATTAGGTGAAAGATAACGGCGTAGGGGTGTACAAACATAATAATATTTTTCTGTGACTACGCAAATTTCATAACAGATTCAAAAATCGTTGTCCGTTTGCATTTATCTCAAAGCGTTCTCTTCATATTTAGATTGAAGTGAAAAAAGGGTGAAAGATAACGGCGTAGGGGGTACACACGTGTAATAAATAATTACATATATGTGTGATAATACGCAAAATTTATTATAGGTTGTATAACCGTTGTCCGTTTTCATTTAGCTTCAACCGTTCTGTTGATATTTAGAATTAAAGGCAATTGTGGTAGTTAGCTAAAAAAAAATCAGACATTATCTCCGAAACAGTCTACGTTATAAGATCAGTTTTGTACGGTTTGCATCCCATTTATACATTTTTTATTAACATACATTTTGTCAAGATAATGGCACAGGGGCGAAAAATGAATTTCGACATTATCACAAAAATTTTCTCCGTAGTCGATTTCGTAGGTTCACCCAAATTTGAGCGTTAACTCCTATGCCCTCATGCAAACTAAGGAGCTTTAATTTTTACTCACATTTTTGACAAGATAAGTGCGTAGGGGTTAAAATTGAGTTTCGCCATTAACACTAAAATGTTCCTAGTAGTTATCATAGTAGGTCCACCAAATTTCGGACCTTAACTACTACGTGGTCTTATAGCTATTTTTCAGGTTTCGAAAAAAGAGTTTTAGTTGAAATAGCGTCAATCAATGCTGGGAGATGGTACTCAGTTATTTCCGATTTCGGATAGATTCCGGAAATTATTTTTTGATAATTTTTAGATTTTTGAGATCCTTAGAAACAGGGCTTTTATTCCTGAACGTAAGAAAATTTTTCATTTTTTTTTTATTTTTGAATGGGGCCCTTAGTACAGTAATAAGGCCAGCAAGCTACGTACTCGATTGAAACGTTTCGACCGAAAAACGACTTTACTGGATATATCAAGATTAGTAAACAAAAACTAAAAAAAAACCTATGGGTTGATTGATAAAAATCATATGCAACTTCAACGTCGTATGACAAAAATTTCAAATTTTGCTTATTCATTTTTGATAAAAGTTTACAAAATATGGTATTTTCATATTTTTGCGATTTCTACTGGTTTAGTATAATGAAAATCGGATGCGCGTTTCTAGTATACCGTGTCGGCATATTTTAAAATGATATTGACCAATAGGAGCACCCCATTACAAAAACAAAGAAGAAAATTGTTCTATTCTAGAATCGCTCAGCCGATTTTCATGAGGCTAAACCTGTACTCGAGTTATGACTTCGAAATGTGGCCGTGTTCACGGAATGATAAAATTCCTTGGCGCAAACGAGTCACCAAAGCCGTGTCTAATAATTCCCGTTTGTCCTCCAAATTTCGAGCGGGGTTTTCATAACACATTGAAATTCGCCGTTTCCTAATTGCAGTGGTTCATGCCATTACACGTTCGTATAGACTGTAGCCTATAGTCTATAGGTTATAAATTATTTTACATTATGAAAAATCAAAATAATTTTTCCGAGATCCGTAAAAGAAACTAAAACTGAAGAAATATCCTACTTTCATTTTCATAAATATTTAGTTGAGCAACACCTTAGTATTTTCTTACTTATTTTTCTATCCATGTATTATCCAGCATGTCATTTAAGGAAAACGTGCCAAATTTAGGGGCTAGGTGTGTAATCCGACAATTGAACTTGACACAGTTTTTGTTGTGTCTTTTAAGCCTTTGTTAAGTGTAAAGTAAGAATAATATATATTGTTTTCCGATAGTAAAACTATGGACTTTATAAACTGGACTTAGCAACAAAAAGGTAAATATTTTCAATATTGAAAAATATTTCCTAGACGTTTTTAATTAATACAAAATTGAATAAAGTCTTTGAAAATACATTAAGCTTTTGTTAAAGCTCACATTAATGCTTTTGTTTTTGACTTTTTTATAGAATATAGTTTATATAGTAGCACAAATGTTTTTTTTTATTTATTAAATACTTTCAATTGAGACCTCTATCTTTATTTTGGATGTCATAACTGAGACACTTGGTATAAAACTATATACCGTTTTTAATCTACTAAGAAGTTACATGCAGCCGTAGGCTGCATGTAACTTAATTACATGCAGGTTTCTTCCAAATATGGACTTGCGACATTTAGGCGCCTTTTTTTCATCTCGAGCTTTTTTTTGTTCGTTTTTCTTATATCGCACTTATTATTGCCTGTCGGATTACCCAGAAAAAAAGAGAATTCCTTTTGTTGTTGGTACAAAAGGGTGGTAATCACGCAGGCAACAGATTCATTCGGTCTCTCGATCACGCCACTTACACACCGTTTCACGGCCTGATCTTCNACTTTTTTCATACTTTTTTCATACAGTATAATACAATTTGCGCTATTATAAATAAGGTTGATTCACTAAGTTTAAGCAACCAAGACGAGTCAATAAAATATATTACGTACAAACATATACGTCTGAATCTTTTTTATACGAATATAATTAACCAGATTTGTAACTAAAATCTAATTCTAAAAAAGATAAATTTCATTCGAAGTTGAACTTTGCTACTGTTTAGAATCGCAGGGACGTAATTTTAAACAAATTCATCATCTTTTCGTGCTCTTCAGCACCCTCTAATATTTATTATATATACGCGTTAAAGTTACGGTAAAACTAAAACAGACAATAATTTTCAAAATATGAAATTAGTTGGTAAGAATTTAAGAGAAATATCGAATAATCCAACACAGTTTCTCTAAAAAATCTCACCCTCGAGTTTTAAAAATAGATTTTTTTTTTGAGTTTCAAACAAGCTTTCATGTTGATTTTTGCTAATAATTTCCGCTGGTTTTCGACTGAATTTGTTGTTAAATGTAAATTTGAAAACTTATTTCGATTTTGCAAACTAAACACCTGAAAATCTCGGTCAAAACATTATTTTGCGGGTCATGATCCCTCCGGGAAAAAATCTTTAACTCCCGGGGGGAAGTCATGTGTGCACATGACTTGTGGTTCGTCCGATCTCTAGGGGGCCTTGGTGGCCCAAATTAACTGATGATTAGTCAGATCGACGTAGTTTGACTAGCTCTTCAACTTGGTTTCAACAGTTTTCTGAATTTCACTCCTTCCCCCTCCTTAAATACAAATTTTAGCCATTTTTGTTTCGGCAGCATTTGCTGGAAGGTACAAGCCTGCTGGGTCTTACGGGCAACCATCTTGGTGCGGCACAGATTCAATAACCGGCACCGGCGGCCATACAGAATTTACCGAATGTGGGTCCAACTCGTGCACGCTCAGAGTGTCATGTGATGAAGGATATAAACCAAAAAAGAGGTACAACGGAAAATCAATCGACTGCCGTGGATACAGTACTTACAAATGTTGCAGTGTTGACCGTATGTGGACCTGGCCAAACTGGTCAACTCCAGCAAGAATTGAAAAAAGGCTGCGAAAACCCTGCCGAAAACTCAAAAATAAAAATTAATTCTATCCCGCCCGTTTTCGACTTTTTATTACAGTCCAGGATCTCTTGATGTGGATTTTCGAGTTCCAAAATACGTGCACATCTAGAGAGATACATGCACATGATGCAGCACATCCAAAAAGGTACTGTTCGTCGTAGTCAAAATGTGACCACTTTTCTAGAGATGGTCAAATAACTCTATACATGCAATATTCGTATTCTACAAAAGATGTTCTCAGATGAATAAGCAATTTTTATGAATCATTCGCAAAAGCAAATTAGCAAGGAACTAATACAAACAAAATCCATTACGAGCTTTTTGGAAATACCGCACTAATTATGTCTCGAGTGTGTAGAAACGTTGCCGCGCGCCTTTTTTCTTTTTCGTTTTTTTCCCTCCTTTTTCTCTTCAGCGAGAAAAAGGAACGACCGACTCGTATGGACCGCACTACGCAGGCATGTTGCAATTTTTGATTTGATTTCACGCTTTCACACTGTGCAGTTATCTTTAGTTTATTTCAAATACTTTTGCAAGATAACTGCGCATGTATACCCATAAAAAACATAATAAAACGACGCTTTATCTGACGGCTGTTTTCTATAACGTTAGCGCACCTCGCGATAAGTCTTTATTATTAAGCTCTTATCCAAAAATCGAAGGGTTATGAAGATTTAGACTAGAAAATCATGTAGACTAGATGAACTGAAAATCGTTCGATATTAGAACTTTCCATGGAATTTTCCAACGGGCTATTTGCCCATGTCTTATTTGTTTGCACATTTTCATTGAACTTTGACGTGTCCCACAATATATAAACTCTTTCCCACACATATTCGAAAAGTGCACATAATGAGCATGTTAGCAAAATGTTTTTTGTTGGCCAGTCTTTCAGGTTTGTCATTGGCGGTTTCTGTTCACGGCCAGAAATTAAGTGGTCAAAATGAACAGAAGAAGATGGTAGACACCCTTCATGATATTAGACGTAATCAAAGGCACCGGTTATATTTGTAAAAAAACTTCATTTCTAAAAAATGGCATAAAACTATTAGTGATGTAAATAAAAATTGATCGTAAGAGAATGGCCAATCAGATGTCGTCAAAATTAGTAATAGTGAATAACAAAAATACCCATAAATGTACATAGTCAAATAAAAAAAAAGTAACTTGAAAAATCAAACTCCGTTCGAAATTTGTCAAGTGTATGATTTGATGCCGGCATGGGTTAAGCAAATAAAAAAGGGATTTTTAGAGAAAAAGTTTTTGTACCAACAAAAAAAATATTATCCGCAAAACGCTTGTTTGGTAAATTTTGTTGGAAAGCCTATAAATTCATAAAAAAATAACGTGTGTGCGAAGTAAGATAGGACCCTCAACTTGATTATTATTTAAAAAAAATCGTTCGTTATTTCGCGCGCTAAAAAAAGAACAATAAAAAACTTGGGTAGGTTAGGAGGACAATATCGTCTGAATATCGTCTGAATATCGTCTGAATATTTTTTTTTCTGTGGCTGAAGGGTAATTCGCTGATATTTCTCCACTGCTGACCAATGACACTGCTCAAAAGAGGAAAAATTTCGGCGGATTAACCTTTCGTCACAAACAATAGACCGATTCAGACGGTGCCGTTAAGAGCTAGATACGAAATGCACATGACTCTGATAGAAACTTGTCTGTAAATGAGTGTTAAGTTTAATTTTAACTGTAAGAACTTGGCGATTCCCATATTGAGTTTTATTAATAATCATTGCCTATTTTAAGGCATGCTATAGCCGGCTTTGCCCAACATTACAATGTTAGCTTTTGGAAACGCATTGTAACACGAAAACGATTTCACCAACAGGTGTCTCCGAGAGATGTACGAAAATTTAATTTACAGTATCTGAATAAACTCTTACTGCCAATTATGAAAACGAAAAGAAATATTGGATCATGAATGATCATCAAATCATATTCTAGTTTCGTTATGCGGGATCGTTTGCATTTCGTTGGACCTGCACTGTGCAGTATGCACATAAAAGATATAAATAGCTTGTATTTTTGAATTTTGAACACAAACACTTAATAAACTGCCCTGTGTTAAAAAATGAGTACAAGATGTTTATGTATACCGTAGCCTACGGTCCGTAGGGTTCATATTGCCTTATTTTCCGAACTATGAATTTTTATTATACAGGTGGCGCGCCTGAGTCATATTTTCGACTTTAGGTTTCGACATGTACGTGGTTCATTTTCAGATCGTCAATACAATGTCGAGAATATGTTTCTTCAAAAAATGTTTCGTCACTTGTTTATTAACGACTGTACAATAAACCGTAGTATGGGGGTTAAATTATCATAAGATGCAACATATGATATGCCTTTCACATAATAAAACAAAAGTCGGTGTTTTGGTCAACAGTGTCTAAATTGAAATTGTCAATCTTACTAGGTTTAGAGAACGTTTTTCAAGAATACGAAAACAAAAGTTTCAGAAAAATCAATGATCTAAATTTCACATATGTGAAACACGACGACTGCTTATAGATTTTGGACTTTTTATGCTTGATTCGGGCGCTGTTGGAAGTATCGGAATGAGGGGTGCCGCTCGGCCTCGTGCATTTTTTTCTTCGATTTTCTTGGCCACTTTGTACGTTGCTTTGATGCCTTCTTTTTCTTTCTTTGACAGTGGTTGGTTCATTTTGATTTTGGCTTCTGCTTTGTCCGCTTCCTTCAGATCGAATTTAGAAATTACTTTCAAGCACTAAATCCATGTATTACTATTAGGCCTTAAAGGCCTTGAGGAGTTGAAATCGCCGTTCGTATAGGTTTAAAAATAACCGACCGGAATATAAACATTGTAGTAATAGTAATGAAAAGTTCAAATGATGCATAGCTTCAAGATAAAAAAAAGCTCATGTTCGGTACCAAATATCAAGCAATGCAATTGGCCCAACGTGAACACATCCCTCAGCGCTGCTTGGGGCCAATTAAAACGGCCGGAAATAATTCTATCGAGCATAAAACAAACGAAAAACCTCAGAGAAACATTAAAGTATCTTTTGAATGACACAATTACTATTACTCCAATGTTTGTAATTCCAGTCATTTATTTTTTTTAAACCTACACGAATGACGATTTCAACTTGTCAAGGCTTTATGAGATTAATACGATTTAGAATCTGGAGAACAAATTTTTTATATTATTTCTATTTTAAAAATACAACACTCAAAACTAATTAACGTACTCTACTTCTGCATTTCATACAGCATGGCTGTTTCCCCTTGATGAAGCAAAAACACAAAACAAATAATGCCAAGGCGGCGCATGATGCAGCTATTGCGCCAAAGCCGAGTGCGTCTTTCAATTTAACTTCCTGTGACTGGTCGGCGTCTTGTTGAATTGATGAATCTTGTGCAATATTATTTCGAAAACCAGGTCGACAACCACAATCGACTTCACAAATTGTCCCGTCATTAACTTTGGAGGGTATTTCAAGCACCCAATTATGCAGAAAAAAACATTCAAAAATTGTTGCATATTTTGTATGCCTTAATCCCCAAGCACCACCCTCGGACATTTGTCCGGCCCCGGGTGGAAAAACTCAATTCTCGAGTTGTTCGGCTTTGTTAAATGTCTTTAAATTTAACATAAACATAGAATAATCAATAAAAAAAAGTCGGAGAGCAAATAAAAATAAAATTTTATATACGTTATAAAAAGTAATTAGTCACTGATTTAACCCAGAAAACCCCAAAAAAGAGGTTCTTTGCAATTAATAGTTATCACGCACATTTTTTCTCATTTTTTTTCAAAAGTGTAAACAAAATTAACGGTACACAAGCTTGCGCAAAATGAAGCACGTACGTCGCACGGTTCACTGTTTGTGAATTTGTGGTTTTGTGGTCAAATCGACCAAAAAGTGTCTAAAGGTGGTCGGGGAGTTTGCGAGAGTATGTTCATTCGATTTAGGACCATCGATTTGCTTTAAGCAAATTTATATTATATAAATTATAATTTATACAGACTATATTACTGTAATATAGTGAGATTTTACTTACGATTAGAGAGGAGAAGAAAAAAGGCCGGACGTTTGCTTAAGGATGTGCTAAATAATCGTGCTTGGGGCTTAACTAATTTAATTATTGAATTTATTATTAAAATAAGCTATGGATAATATCAGAGAACGACCTCTTCCTAAACTCTGACTGGATCTTTTTTGTCGTAACACCAGCGCTGAAATATGGTTATTCGGTTTGAAAATTAAAAAAAAATATGATTTCTCATATGTACTTTTATCACAACGATACCTGAATTTGCATAATATAAATAAGATATGTCATTGCAAGTATTTCCTTCACAAATAAATATGCGTTCCGTTGATTCCAAAGTCTCTGAAAAAACAGCCACAAAACTTTGAAAACATAAAAAATGTTTCATATTTTTAATAATTTAGAGTGAAACGAAATGTTATTATAGTAAAAATGATGGCTCAAGTAGTTTATCGCCTTTTGTTTTGGTCAGCCTACTAAATATTGACGACGATGAGTAAGAATAAAAACAACGACTCTGATTAATCTTGAAAAAGGTATTTTTTGATTTTATATCAAGTTCACGTGTATACACATACTGTACATAAAACAGACATTCTCAGTACCTCGCGTCATTTGTTTAAAAAACACCCGAAATGTGAGAAAGTAGAAAACGTTATTCTTCACAACAAGCAAATCGATGGTCCTGAATCGAATGAATATGTTCTCGAAAGCTCTTCGACCACGCTTGGACACTTTTTGGTCGATTTGACCACAAAAACACAAGTTAACAAACGGTTAACCCGTTAACGTACGGGTTTCATTTTTGCATTTTTTTTTCAAGCGAGGCGTTAACTACTTAACAGTTTTCAAAAAATATGACAGGAAAAAATGGGCGTGAAAACTGTTAATTGCAAATAACCTCTTTTTTCAGGTTTCCTAGCTCCAATGAATGACTAATTAATATCCATTACGGAAATATTGTATTTTTATCTGCTCTCCGAGTTTGTAATCGGTTATTCTATGTTGGTTTTCCCTGCCGTTATGTTTAATAGATTAACACATTTAAAAAATGCGTTTTATATGCTCGTTTGGACAAAATTCCAAAAGATGTGTTTGAACTTCAAACTTTAAAGGTTAACTCGCAGGGGTCACATTGTGACGATCGTCACAAAGCGGCCTATTCGCCTTATATCTCATGAAAACGGGTTCAAATCGAAAATCGCTGATAGACGGGTCAAACCAAATTCCATGGAGAAAATTTTGGAACAAAAATTGGAAATTTTTTTTTCTCAAAATNATACTAGTAATGATGACAACCCAAATAAAATCATCTGAAAGTAGAAGCCTTGTTCTTCAAGAACAAAAAAAAAAATAAGTCAATTGCAGTTGTAGAACAAATTTTATAGCGTTTTTCCCGAACGTACTTTTTGTAAACAAAGGGACTGACCGGTCCTTAATCTTGAAAAGGTATTTTTTTTTTGATTTTATATCACGTTCACGTGTATACACATACTGTACATAAAACAGCCAGTACATAAAACAGACATTCTCAGTACCTCGCGTCATTTGTTCAAAAAACACCCGAAGTGTGAGAAAGTAGAAAACGTTATTCTTCACAACAAGCAAATCGATGGTCCTGAATCGAATGAACATGTTCTCGAAAGCTCTTCGACCACGCTTGGACACTTTTTGGTCGATTTGACCACAAAAACACAAATTAACAAACGGTTAACCCGTTAACGTACGGGTTTCATTTTTTGCAGGCAAGCGAGGCGTTAACTACTTAACAGTTTTCAAAAAATATGACAGGAAAAAATAGGCGTGAAAACTGTTAATTGCAAATAACCTCTTTTTTTCAGGTTTCCTCGCTCCAATTAATGACTAATTAATATTCATTACGGAAATATTTTATTTTTATCTGCTCTCCGAGTTTGTAATCGGTTATTCTATGTTAGTTTTCACTGCCGTTATATTTAATAGATTAACACATTTAAAAATGCGTTTTATATGCTGGTTTGGACAAAATTCCAAAAGATGTGTTTGAAGGTTAAGCAACTTGCCTATTAGTAATAGGGCCTATTAAATAGGCTATTACAAACCTGTCATATCGCCTACACGTTAACCATCAGACGGAATTGGTACTCAAAAAGCGTTTCAAATGAGGCATACGCTTACCCTGGCCGTACATATTTGAAGCCTCACCCGTCACAGGTGTCATTTGGTCAACAATCGTTACGATATGGCCCATATCATATGGGTTCCACGTTGGAACTTACACCACTGTGTCATACATGTAATTTACACAGTACTTATGTTATAAATATAAATGAGTCATTTTGTGTTTTTTTCAATTCTGTCTAAATATGTATTTAAAATTGCACTTAGTACTGGAATCTAAAAAGCAGAAATAGCAGAAAGAGAAGCAAAATCCTAATGACAAATTGTAAGGCTACTTCAACAGGCATGTCTAAATTTCACAATGAAAATATGAGTAATTCGCACTTGGTGAGTTAAATGAGAAATATAAATAAAATGTGTACGCGTTTTTCCTTGGCACTGCATAATAATAGCGATCAAAATAAAAATAAAAATCGAAAAATTTCGACTTTTCTTTATTTTATGTTTTTTTTTTGGTTATTCAATTGACAGAAAAAATAAAATAGAAAATTCCAAAAAAAATCAAAAGTCTCTCCAAACTTAATTTTATACAGGGCACCCAACTTAGACTGTTACATTTTTCACGCTATTTAGGCTTACATAAATGTAACAGTCTAGGTTGGATACCCCGTATTTTTCGAAATTTTCGAAAAACACGCAATTAATTAAGATGATTTATATTTTGAAGAAATCCTTGTTAACTAAAACTGTTTAATTTGCCAATAAAATATTTTCGATCTTTTTTTTTCGGTATTTGAATTCGGATAGTGCTCGTGATCAATTTAACCCACTCGGTGCGCATAACAGATATGAAAAGAAGTGATTAGGGCATCTTAGTCTTTTTTCAAGATTTGCTTCAAGATCGACGACTGATTTTCAAGATGCTCAAGAATATCATTAATCATTTTGTCGAAATCAACGGGCCCAAGCGCTTCACGATACTGTTTTTCGGTGAACTTGCGCCGTTTTGGGTTGGCCAGCAATTGCTCGATTAATTTTGGCCCCGAGAGCTGTTGATAGTCCTTGACCCGCTGTCGAATGTGATCCTCGAATAATTGAGGATCAAGATTGTACCGTCTTCGAAAGTTTTCGAGCGGTTTAGTTAACATAAATTGTGTT
>SCLG01000004.1:1025168-1086690 GCA_004367875.1 Oikopleura albicans
TACAGATCGTTACTGAAAATTGAACTTTTTTTTTGCTACTAAAAACCATCCGTTACAGGGCGCTCTATGTCGTTTGCCGTGATTGGCCCTTAGTAGGGAACTAGCTCTGAGTAGTATGAAAGACGAACAAAATTATCCAATAGGCGCGCGAGTATTGGACGCGCTCTCCAGAAACGGTTGTTATTGGCCCCAGGTTCTTGAGCCCTCACACGCGCCCTGTAACGGATGGATTTTAGTAGCAAAAAAAAAGTTCAATTTTCAGTAACGATCTGTACGGAATGTATTAAACGAAATTATTCGAAAATTTCAAATAGACTACTGTGGCGGGCAAAATTGAAAAAAAGTGTAATGAAGGATTTCAGTGACATGTGCTCTCTGGCGCCACCGAATACTTCATTACACTTTTTTCAAACTTTGCTTATCATGCCAGTACGTTACGAACATGTAGACTTTGTTACGTTTTACGACCAAATGCGGTGTTATTCTTCCATGATTATTTACGTTACAAAAAAACTTGAAACATATTTGGATAACAACGCATCTCGTATAACTGTGATTAGCGTCGAATACATAAAGCGCGTGTAAGGTCAAAGCGAACCGAACCTACGTAAATAAAAAAAAAATGAATGACAGGAGGCAATCTGGTTATTCATTTTTTTATTTACGTAGGTTCGGTTCGCTTTGACCTTACACGCGATTTACTTAAAAACTCAAAGTACATTCCTCAGACAACCAGCACATCCAGAAAAAAAATAAAATGCTAAATCCATACGATCCTAAAACACTAGGAATTGCGCTGGCATGCCCTAGTTTTGGTTAGTATGTCTTGATTTACAAGTTATAACACTGTAGCCATAGAAGTTGTCAAATTATTTAAAGTCTAAATATTATATATAGAATGCACGCAATAAAACGTTTTTAATATGGTTTGCGCAATTATTTACTTTAACAAAAGTTGTACAAATCGTATTAAGACGCTCTGTAATTAACTGACAAGCAAAAGTCTCTGACAACGAGTTTAGCACGAGCGATCACTAGGTGTCCTACTGTGTGATCCAACAATGAATCAGCCAGGGCAAATTTCCGCACGTAGTTTTATAGTGTTTTAACATATAAAGTGCGTGTACAAATTAGCTCGGGCTGATTCATTGTTGGAGCACAACGTAGACTAGGTGGGGTTACTGATCAACTTCGGTGTCTACCTGGCATAAATATGGTATCTTTATGCCGTTAAACATAAACTACTAAATTGTACCTAGTGGTTAACGATTCGGGTAACCTGGTGGTTAACTGACTTGATGAATTACCTCTCACGTGTGTATGTTGCAGGATGATAAAGTGTTAAATTCAAACATTATTTTACATATAAATAGTGAACTTAGCAGAAACTTCATTAACTCCCAAGAGAACTGGAATAACTTTCATTGACTTTAAAACAAAATAATAATTTGGTTTTTGGCCTATTGGTAATAGTACCGGTTCATGAGGGAAACGGTAATCTCAAAGAAAGTTAGGTTAAATTGAAATTTTAAAAATTTACCCATTCTCCCAAATTAACCGGTGCCGGTTCTTGGCAGTACATAAATAATACAAGACGGTATTAGCACTATGATGTTCCTTCATAATGAAGGATTTGAATTGCAGCTTCATTTTATTGAAAATTTACTTTATTCAACCGTTTTTTAGGGACATTTTTTATTGATTTTTCTAATAAAAAGCGAAATACGTTTTGGACCAAAACTTTTGGTATAAACTTTTGGCCCGTTTCAGATACTGTTGGTATTTTGCTTCTCTTGAAAGTTAAAATGTTTTTAATAAATATGAATAAATGTATAAGTTATTTCAAATAACTTATATCCAGCAAGTTTACACACTTATAATAAAATATCCAAGAAAATTATGACAAGACTGAAAATAGCCTTCAGTAACATAATTAAGGTCGCTGCAAATGTACCTGGTGTAGCAGCGGCTGAGGGTTCATCAGTTCTGCAAAAATCGCAATATTGTCCACAAAGGTCGCAAATGTCAGTGCTCTGAATATGGATATTATATGGATATTAATATGGATATTATATGGATATCATATGTGCATTTCGAAAAAAAAAATCGAAAAACGGTCCTAGCGGGGAAAATTTAATAGTCAGAAGTTATGACATAACGAGGGTAAACAGTATACTGGAAGTTATGATTCAAATTCCTAGTTTTCGAAATAATTTTCCTATAATTTTCCTATAGTTTTCGAAATAATTTTCGAAGTATTGTATAAATCCAATTGTATATATGTTATACAGGTAAACCCAACAAAAAATTATTACCTGTTGTGCGCCAAGTTCAACTTCGACGTTACTTTTGGCATTTGGATTGTAATAATCCTGAACGGTTATAAAAATGGGGCGTGGATTCGAAACATCTTCATTTTTCACCATACAAATTGTAATTATTTTTTCTTCCGAAAGATCATTGAAATAAAATGTTGTTTTTTCGCCGTCCTGTTCGACCTTTTCGGGTGTCGATTCAGGTTCATTTTCGTGGGAAGAATAAACGAAGCCGGTTGGATGCTCGACCATTAGTAAGGACATGCCATCGGGCACCCGAACTTCGGGATTTTCACTTGCTTTTGTTTTGACTCGAAGACAAACGCGATTTGATTGGTCAGAATCGGTGTCACGCTTAACCACGCTGACGGTTTCGAATTCCAGTTCAAATGGATCTTGACTGGTGTCCCGAACGTTGTAATGTTGCACGAGCTGTGTAAATACTGACCCAGAGTTTTTTTTCAGTTTTTCACCAAATTCATTGTTTTACATATACCATACGTTTACTCATTTTATAATATTTTTGTCCAGTTTTCGACGATTGGGTGAAATAAAGACTTTAATGAAAAATAAAATCCGGTCACATATTAGTAGACCTTAATAAAACGGGTTTCAAACTCTAAACTGAGCCGACTCCAACCGATGATAACCGCGCAGTCCCCGATGAAAACGTTTCGGTCAAATTGACGTGCTCGATGACTACAACGTCCGAATTGGCGCTTGTAATTGGGTCTGACTCGAATTGTGCCTGACCATCGACGGTCAACGAGACAACCAGGTTCATGTCCTCTTCTGTCAAAAATTCGGCAAATTTCGCCATAGCTTGAATGCCAATCACGGTGTCTTGGGTGGACTGAAAGGGTTATCATGCAACTGGTGCATGGAAAACATAGTACACCGGGTGCACTCTTTTTTTAAACAAAAAATGAAACATAAGAGCACGAGTGGAGAAAAAATGAAATATTAGAGCGCAAACTGTGCGTAGATTATAGAACATTAATAACATCATTAAGATTAATACTGGGAAAACCCTATTAGTTCAAGTTTTGTATGAAAAAAATTCCGGCCACTCCGCCTACGCCCTATTCTCTAATGTAAAATCTACTGATATACCGTATATCATATACGTATATCATATACGTAAAGAATATATAGAAATGTTCGCGAAATTTATAGAAAATTTCATTAAATTTATAGAAAAATCTAAAGGTATCAACATTTATATTTATCAAAATTTCAATGACAATTTATGAAACGACAAATTTAAAATATTTCATAAATTGTCAGTGAAATTTTGATAAATATCAATGTTGATACCTTTAGATTTTTCTATAAATTTAATGAAAGTTTCTATAAATTTCGCGAACATTTCTATATGGATTTTCCATTAGAGAATAGGGCATAGGCGGAGAGGCCGGAATTTTTTCATACACAACTTGAAACATTAGTAGGTGTACACAGTGTAGAGTATACGATGTACACAGTGTACACTTCTTGTACGTGTCGCATTATTTGTACTAGTTTTCCGCACAAAAAATGTCATGACACCCGACTGAAAGCCACCAGATTCCGACAGTTGCCGGGTGATACCGCGGAAAACGGGCAAAGCGTCGTCTAGACTACCCGGCAGATTTTTCGCATATGATAGGAGGACATAAGAAGCGACTTCAACGGAAACAACCTCACCCTTCCAATAATGGTCCACAAGCCACTCAATACTGCCGGCGTTTTCGCGTCCGAGTCCCTTTAATTTTGTCATGGCGGCATTTGCCTCAGAGCGTTCACCAAGGGTTAAACAATATGTCATGAGGGCGAGCGTGTGAACATCATCGACATTATTGAAACTGTTGGCAACCGAATCTAATGCGCTCTGTAATAGGTTATTGCAATTACATATTTTAAAATATTGCGCTAATAAAATGGCGCCTATATTTATTTGTAATTGTTTTCATAAAGTTTTTTTTTTAGCTCGCGAACATTTTATCAAAACCGTGCCTGAACAATTTCATCGTGATCTGCATCGACTCCAGATTCTAGAAAAGAAATGAGAGTATACGCCGTTCCAGCAATTGGTCCGTTTTTGTTGAGCGCGCCCATTAGATAGGAGGAAAACACTTGACCCGTTTCCTCAAAATTCCCGTCCCGAAATTTACCGGCCAAAAACGCCATTTCTTCGTCAATAATTGTGTCATCGATTGCTTTTTTCGGCAAGAGGGTATTGGCAGCTCGGAAACACTTCAAAACGAATGAGGATAAGAGAGTCGATGGACCGCGGTTACTATAATCAGGGATCAAAAGGAAAACATAAATTTAATCCCCGTCAGTGCCTCTTCTACCCAGCGTTTTACATGAATTTCCGTCATCTTGTCTCCCGCATTTTCTAGATGGCGATATTCGAGTTTTTGACGTGCGGAAAAATTCGAGTTTGGCTATCTAGAAAATACGAAAGAAAAAACGGCGGAAATTCATGTATTCACGCTGAGTATAACAAAAACGTCCAATACGGGTTTATTTCACCAAAAAATGTTATATCAAACTATTTGATAAGCATTTAGTGTTTAAAATAAAACTAATTGACTAAAAAACTAGAAGACACGGTGCACCGCGGTGTGCGATGACTCATGGGCCCTGTATAGTAGTGGAGTACTTTATAATAGTACGGAATTTTTGAGTCTAAAAATGAATACAAAACATCAATTTTTACTATCTCCTTCTATACGGTAACTGGCCGTTTAAACCTCGTAGTATCAATTTTTATCCCTGACTATAACTACTCTCACCAAANTTCGTTGCTTTGGCGCGAATCGCCTCGGTTAGCTTTCCCGTTTCGGATAAGTATCGGTAAATAAAAACCGCAGGTGCAAAATTGACCATATTCTGCTCGCCACAACCGTATGGCATCTTGAGCAGCTCGTCAATATTGTTGAGCGTGTTTGACATAATGTTGCCAAAAAGGCGCAATTCGAGACGTTGAGATCCAGGAACCATATTTTCAGGGAAGTTTATTTGATAACTGTAATGAGGTTCGATTTTTTTATGTTTTGTGCAGAACCACTTTTCTGATAAAATGTAGGCGTCTGCGTTTGTGCACACGTTTAACTAATAGCGACACATTTTAAGAAAAAACATGTTCAAAACTGGCTACTTTAGCGGACCACACGCTATTTCCGAGAAGTAAATGGTCCGTAGTGGCGCTACGGACTTTGATAACCCTCGCCGTATTTGTCGTTATGGCTCATAATTTGTCGTTATCGTATTTGTCGTTATGGCCCATTATGAGACATAAGTTATGACATAGGGTCTTCAATAAAGCAATGGTATCAAGTTTTGGAAATTATCATATCGGAACCCTGAACTGTCGGTGGCGTCGTTTTGAACGAGCCCGTTAAAAACGCGTGTTTGTTTTTGACCTTCTGGTTTGATAATAAGCAAGCGTTGGAGTTCATCACCGGCCAAATTTCCGTTGACTACAGCGCGCACTTTCACCGGCATGGTACCAATTTTTACTGCCCGGACCGGCCAGGCCACTTGGAGCGCCCCATCTTTTGGAATTGTGATCGTTTTTATGTTTCGCTCGTCACCCATAAGTAAGTGCTCGAACATGTCATTATCGGTTAAAGTGGCATCGACAGTCACTTCATCATCCAAATAATTGTAAATCACCGCTTTGATAAGGAACTCCTCATTTTGCTGAAACACACAATTAGGTAACAACTATTAGTTGCTTTCAAAGCAAATAAATAAATAAGATATGTTTTTCAACCTGCTAGCTATTTTTTTTCCAAAAAACGATTTGTATTGGTCAAAAACCGGTCATTTGTTAAAAATTATATCAAATTCGAACTGGTCGCCTCAAATTACCCTTAAAAACAGAAAAACCGACTCATATCAACAATCAATTTGTCGAAAACCGACTACTTCCGGTCAAAACCGGTAAAACTCCAAACCCCACCGAAATGTTTATTTTCCTCATTCAAAACGGTACAAATGAACAAGATTTCATGTTCGTAGCTGTTTGCACTTTTTATGGCCATTTGAAATTCAGTTTTCAATTTGACGAATCGGATTTTTTTGGAGAAAACGTGATTCTTGAACCGTTACACAAACTTGATTTTTCAAAATAACTACCTTGGCTGAGTACGGCAGATAAAGCTTGATGAAGAATTTTTGAAAAGCTGTGATTTTTTCTGCAGTCGGATCAAGACCGAGACCTTTCTGTGGCGACATAGAAAATGCGGTCACAATCCATGATGTAATCGTATCAGGAACTTTAAGATTCGACATTTGAGCATTTCCAGCTTCGTCGGTCGTCACCGTTTCCCAAAGCCACGTTTCGGGAAAGTTTTTCCGCGTTTTGATTTGCATTGGAGAACCAGCGGAACCGCCCTAAATACAAATTATAATGTTCAATCATAATGCTCTTACCCATGTAATATGAACGTTATTTTTACGTCATGAGAGTCTTTTAAACTTTAACTCGTGAATCCCGTGATTTTTTGCCCTAAGCCCCCTCAATTTTCATAAAATAGTAATCAGTATCACGCATTCCGACGCGTGAGCAAAAATCCATACCCTTGTTTTTTCGCTGAGATTACTAAATTTATTTTTTGGGGTCGATTTAATATTTTGGGCTAATTGAGCATATTTATCAAAAAATTGTTTTGGCTATATTATAGAGCTCGAAAAGTTAGCAAAAATGCAAAAATTGAATTCATAAAATCTGTGTACGGGGCTCTAGAATTTTTCGAAGGTAAAAAAAAAATTGACCTTCGAAAAATTCTAGAGTTCGTTACAGACATTGTTTGAATTTTATTTTTCCACTTTTTCGTATTAACTTTTTGAGCTCTATAAGTTATAGACTATAACTTATAGGCTATAAGTTATAGCCCTTCCTTCCCATGGTTGCCCCGTATATGAACTTTCATCCACTTCTGAGGTATATTTCAAGATTTCAATTTCTCGGAATGCATCCTAGTTATAGCCCATAAGCACTTTGTGATAAAATCAACCGTTACTTCACCCGATCAGAAGCTTAATTATGGGAAACTTACTGAAAAACTATCATCTAACATCATACTAGACATCATAGGGACCGCAAAAAACTCGGGACCGCCTGTACGATAGTTGATATGTCTTTGTAACAATTGGGTTCCATCATACATTCCTGTAATCCCGACAATTATTATTATGAATAATAATTCATGAAGTTCCTTATTTCATAGACAAAAAGAATCACCAATCTAAAGGTTTAGTAACACCAAGTTAAACACGATCTTTAAGGACATTTTTTTTTTGCGATTTTCCAATACCTTTACAATACCGATCTTGGAATAAAATTTATGTCATACAAACAGTTTGTTTTAACTGGCCTAACCTCAATCGCCAAAGAATGTACCTTTGGGTAGGTTATGCCCAAAAATATCTAAATAATGATCACCAAAAATAAATATTCAAAATTGAATTTGAATATAAAACATAACATATGTCATTTATGCCAGGAAAATACGCTGCATAGCAAAGAACCTAACAAATCTAAAATATCACTCACAGGATATCAAATAATCGGTGAAAAATCCTGGAATTATTTTTATCCGTTGTAATAAGTTAAACCCTAATACTAGTAGAAGACGGAAAATGCGTAGTCTTCATGTTTCTTAGCAGAAACTTATTTTAAAATTAAGTATCAGTCCTAATACGGAGTCCGTACTACGGATATGGCAAAAAAGGATCACGTAGAGGTCGGGAAATTCATTTTTTTTCTTACCCGACCCGTATTCCGCGAGAAAACACTTGTTTAAAAAGGGGGTAATAGCCGAACGAGGTCCGGTAAAAAATCGGGTAATACCCGAGCTCGGGTACCCGAGTGTCAAGCAGTGATACAACGTACCACGTCCCCTTTAACTCCCGTAGTCCCATACATGCCACGGACGACTGTCATTTGGAGTCCAAAAGAGAAATTAAAAAAAAAATCAAAAATGGCAATCATTTAAACGAAATTAAAGAAATTTGTAAGCAAATAACTTTCTAAATTGCGTATTTTACGTAGAAACTATTAGTCCTAAATTATAGTTTATAACTATGTTCAATGAAATGTGGAATTTTTTGCACAAAATTTATGAAAAAAAACATAGGAAGGGTCTTTAAAGGGCAACGTAACTTGTGAGGAAATTAATTCCTCATTATCTATCCAAGGAATTGTAAGAGAAAAATTTAAAATTTTTATAATAAATATTAGTCCTTAATATAGTTCTTAGTGACGTTCAAACTAACCCTATTACGTTTTTGATCAACAAAAGCCTAACCTCATAGTGCAGTACTTGTACATATAATATTGAGTGTCAAATAAAAGATTCGTTAAAAAACGTACCAAACGTCGTGGCGACATTCTTGGCGATGCCCCTACCGATGCCCATAAAAGTCGATTGGCTTGTACTATAGCTTTATACAGCTCACATATATCATAAAAATATCTCCAAAATTTTAACGAAACCAGAGATGATTAAGTTCTGTTATTTTCGCTGAACCTGAAATGCTAGCGCAAAAACGCAATAAAAGTTTACGTTCAAAACAAGAACAGAACTTTCACATCTCTGAACAAAACGACGATATATTAATAAATCACAAACTAATTTTTTGCCATCGTTAAATACAAATTATGAATTTATATATAATCACAAGGAGAAAATGACGCCGCGTTCTTTCGTAAAAAAAGTATTTCCAAGAAGGTAAAGTAATTCGAAGAAAAGTTTTTGGTCGAAAAACGACCGTGGTGTCGAAAAAAGACCGTGGTGTCGTTCAAACGAAGCGTCTTTTGTTTTTATAGCAGCAGCCTAACCACATAATGTAGTACTTAAATAAAAGTTCCGTTGAAAACGTACCCGTGGCGACATTCTTGGCATCGACGCTTGCAACGGGGGTGCGTTAAAAAGAACCGGAGAATCTTCGGTTTTTGAAGCCCAAATGTGTTTTGTCAAAACTTTCGAAAGCTCACTCACACGTAAACATAACTTATAGTATTAATTCGAAATGAATTATATCTTTTTTCATGAGGAAATGTGTTTAAAATGTTGATTAGTTATGTCAAAAATGGTATATAAAAACATGATACATACAGATTAACACTGTATGTTTGTATACTAATTACCAAGTAAACTACTGGCCCGGGGAAAAAGTGTCACCGAAATTTGGCTCGTAGGTTTTAAACAGTACGTGCTCGTATCTTTCATACGAGCCTCGCCGAGCTCGGTGAAAAACTGACCAGTACCAAGAATACTTTTAGGAATAGTATACATATATTTTATGTCTGCCTGACAGGTCTATATATACTAAACTAAATACAACTTACATAGATTTGTGATACACACAGTATGTTATATGTAATATAACGATCAAGTTTGTATCATACATACAATACATATCATATACAGTCGTTTGATCAAACTTGGGCATGAAAAACTAGGCAGTCGTGCACAACTGGAGGGTGCACAACTGGAAGGTCGGGACTGTATAACTGTTATTTGGTTACGTTTATTTATGAATGAAAATTAGCATATTACATTGCATATGCTTTAAATTGATGATAATCACATACTAGCGCTAAGGAGTAATTTATAATTTTCAATACGGTAGTCATGTATCTTGAATATCTTGCGAATGAACCGGTGATTTGAGCCGACCACAACCGACCACAAGTCGGAGACCTAATACAAAAGATTCGCCATGTAATTTCGGTCCTACATATCAACATTCCCGTTGGAGGGTGATGAAAGTCAATTATTACTGTCAAATTACCGGTAAAATATCGATTTTTTTAGTATTTACCGGAATATCGGGCTTTGTATGAATTTTTTATTAGTCGCATCGGAGGCGCAGGGGCTTTTTGCCCTAGATTGGTCATATTTCGGGCCAACGTTGAACTAGTTACATAGCCTTATGAAACACACAAAATGTATACAATAGAACGTAAGAATAGATGTGTGTAAATATTGCACTGTAAAAAAATACACTGAATTAATTAAAGATACAAGGTTAAAATTTGAAACGTAAAAATCGTAGGTTTATCTAGTTGATAAAGTACCTTGAAAATCATCTTATAGTATCAATAATTTTGAACGCA
This sequence comes from Oikopleura albicans, assembly GCA_004367875.1. NCBI lineage: Eukaryota > Metazoa > Chordata > Appendicularia > Copelata > Oikopleuridae > Oikopleura > Oikopleura albicans. Next base: position 1,035,600 of record SCLG01000004.1, read on the forward strand.
TATTTATGCTACATATTTATGCTGTACTTTAAGTTAAAATCTTAAACGTTTCGTACCTCATTATTGGGACTAGATGCTTTGGTATCACTAGGTGAGGCAATTTCCGAAATACCCAACGCAAGGCCATCACTTGAGAAGTCATCGATCACAAAAGGGTTATTAATTTCTTTTATGGACTGGTGGATTTAGGGTCCTTGACGTTAGCACTTTTAGCTACAAAAATACGTTAATAAATCAGACACGCTTAAACTAAACATATTTTAATGACAAAAGTGTTAACCTCAGAATTTACCCTCGAAAATAATACGTGAGCGTTAATAATTTAGAGATCCGTATAAGGTATTTTTAATATTCTCGTTATTTTTCCGTTCTCTCAAACTTTTATAAACCAGATTGTCCAATGTAAGCTTTGGTATTTGTGCTAACCAATCGATTAAACGGGGACCGTGTTCATTTAGGGCGTATGAAGCATATAAAAGACCCTAACTTACCATAGAATCGGCCACGATATAAGAAGAATCAACCATCATTTCCATAGCTATTATATCATATTCTATTTTTGGCTACATTGTCAAATGTAATTATTTATTATACACAGATGTACGGTACATCATGTACCCACGTATAAACCAAAGGGTCCGATTTATAAATTTAATAAATTCATACAAAATTTAATGTCAAGCTAAATTGGTGGAATTAAATTTTTCGGTGAATTTTAACAAGCAAAAACATAACTATTTAGTAGTTGATGTAGGTGTTTTAAATCTTTAATAATTTAAACCAATCAAAAAAAAATTAATTTTAAGAGACACGTTTTAGGCGCTTGAGAGCATTTTTTGTGAAAGCCTTTCGATGTCGGAATTATATTGAGCGGCTAAAGGTGTGTCCTTCTCATATTGTTAGCGAGACGTGGCACCAAAAACTCCTCATTAAAAACAATGAAATTTTGCGGGAGATTACCTCCCAAAGTGGGAGTCCCAATCTACAAAATACGACGGAAGAACGCGATAAGTTAGTGTGTCACGCTGAGTACGATAGGTTCGCCTCGACAGTGACGAGATATAAAATACTTAACCGAAGCGTGTTTTTTAATAATAAAACTTACAACTTGTACGTCAAGAAATTCAGGTACTGCATTAATCGGCATCATTATGGAGTTCATTAGGCTATTATCCGTGAGTATGATATCATCCGCAATTAGCGCTGTTATTATACGCATTTCTATTTTTGGCTACATTCAGTATACAATATTCAAATATATATTTCTTGTATAATCTACCTAATGGTATGTATACGAAATTATAACGAATGCGAAGCTTACACCAACTGAAACTGCGAAATTTGGGGGATAATCAAAATTATATTTTTAAGCGAATTTTGCGATAAGCGAAATCGATGAGCTCACCATTTTTCAGAAAATTCAGAAAGAGGGAAATGTTGCTTTCAAAAGCTGTGCCCATTCTTTTAAAAAATTTCCTTGCGTTTGAATTTTTGGAATACTCTACTACTAAATCACCCCAATTTCTTTGTAATCTTATTCGTATTATTACATTACACTGTATACATGGTAGTCTGGTTATAAGGTCATGCCGAAAAAAAAACTGACTTGATATTAATTCACAAAAAGGTGCGAGCGTGGAGGTCTTCATCTAAAAAAACGTAAAAAGACATGTTTTGCCAAAAAGCATGGTTATCAAAAACTGACCTGACTTCAGTGCAAAAAACTGACTTGACCTTATAACGGTCACACCTTGACCTTATAACCAGACTCCTACAATATTTCTTGAAAATCTTGTTTTTAAACAAACAAAAAAACAAATTAACATTTCATCGATTAAGTTAGCACATAACTACATTTTGTATTTTAAGCGACTTCAAAAATCAGTGTTTTACTAGTGAACTATGTACTTGTGTATAGTACTAATACATACATCCGGTATGGTGCCCTCGCGTGTCCTGTTGTTCTTATCATTTTCAGATTTACACGTATATTTTTAGCTTTTAATGAAAAAAAAAATTCTAACTTACATCAGTCATCATTATGGATTCCATTCGGTAATTATCCGCTACGATTGCTGATATTCGCAATTCTACTTTTGGCTACACAAAATATGTGTGCAACTTGCGTAAAATATAATAATACTTTTATACATTAATTACACTTACATATGTATATCCATGAAATATTATATGTGATTACATTTATATTAAAATCATTGTTAACCAATTACATATAAATTATTTATCTATAATTAATGTACCAATTTATAGCGTTTGCAGAGCCTACGTAGAATAACTAAATTTATGCTTATATATTTTTAGAGATTTTTTTAACAAATACAATTTTTTATCTAATTTTTAATGCTTTATTTCGTGTTTTAACCGATTAAATACCATAAACATGAATATTGGAAAATAAGTATGGTCGCATTCAAAAGTGTAATTGATTTTTCCGGCCTTAACATTATCGGAATAAATAGAAAATATCTCTAAAGACTCTAGGAGTCAAAATTTTAAAATTGGGCCACGACTAGTGTTGTACCAAAAGTAGTTACGGCGGTTGGTAACTGAATTATATACCAATAACTAAAAATCGATTTAAAATAGCGTGGTTGAACACTTTTTTTCGAGTCATCCATATTCTAAATGAACGGCATGGAATATAAATTATATGATATACAATGTAATGAAGATATTTCTATTTTCATTTTCATTTCGATAATTTCAAGGGCCGACAAAATCAATCCGTTTTAATATGACTTTAAAACGATCTATTTCTTCATTACCAAAATAGTTATTTACATCACTATTAGTACATCACTATTCTTAAAAAATTTGCAAGAAACTTACATCACTAAGAATTTCCGTCGGTCCATGCAGGGCTTGGCAAATTCGTTTTTTTTTCTGGTTTTGAGTTAGAAAAAGATAACGAGATTTTTTTTGGGCTTTAAAAAGTCACATTTAAGTTATTTAAATAATTAAATCAACGTTGAGGCAATGATACCCAAGAAACAATTTTTCCAAAAAATGCCAATTTTTTAATCAAAAGTACAATTTAGCCGAGCCCTGCTCTGCGGCTGCCCTCGGGCTACCCCATAATCAGATTGGCCGCCATAATCTGAGGCATCCTGTACCCCATAATATGAAGCTGTGTAATCCACCTCTAACAGTGGCTTCACACACAATTTCAAAAAATCAATGCGAATAGGTAACATTATCCAAATATCAAAATTTGACTGTGTTCATATAAAACACCGAAATTAATAAATTAAACGAGGTTTCTGTTTGTTTCCAAATTGCAGGAATAATCTATATATACATATTTACATATATATATATATTTCCAACGATTATTAAAGCATGAACAATTTTTAGCAAAATTATTGTTTGTAAAAGCGGTAGTAATCCTTACTTCCAAAAACGGCTACTTGCTCGTTAAGGCCGTAATGGGAGCGAGGACTGTACATTTCAATGAGTTAAATCACGTTCATTGTTCAGTTTATTTTGTTTTCGGGAATTCGCAAATCATCATACAAACTGGCGATTTAATTTGTTCTTATTTTTGAACTATAGAAGTTTTAGTCGAGAAAAATCGACGGAATTAACAAAATTCCTTAAAAAATTTTCAAAATTCCAAAATTAAAAAAAAAATATTAGTGATTATAGCCTATAATTTATAGGAAAATGAAAATTTTACAAAAAACAGATAAACTGGAAATAAATATTTATCAATATCTTTAATATATACATTAATATGTACATTAATAACGTGACTTGTCAATTAATCTTTTGTCAATCATTTTTTTAGAACCGAACTATTAGAAGTTCTAATTTAGAACCTTTAAAAGGTCCGTACAATACGAATCAAACCTAATTCGACACACTTTTTGTTTTTAAAATTTCGTTAATGCAATACACCCAATTCATTTAAAAAATGTGTGAAATTAGCCTCACTTTGCGAGGCTGCACAATCATGACATTGGCTAATTTTTCGTACACTTGACGCAACAAATATAAATTCATGGCCTTAATTTTACCTGTTCCCCCCTGTTGGTATCCACAGAGGCAAGTTCAATTCCAAAGTAGTCATCGGCATAGTAGTCATATGCAACATGGACTGGTGGTTCTGGTATTTGGCTACATTCACGAACTTAGCAAAGCTATTAATATAGACGGGTGCCTATTGATCAAAGTCACGAGAAAAAAGGGTTTCTAGATTATAACTACGACATAATCAAATTCGTGTTTGTTGCGACTCCAAACGGCGCAAAAATAATATTAAATATAATTATAATATAAATAGCCGTGCAAGTTGCACGGTGCAACGTACTAAAAGGGGAAAGTACTAATTCTCATACCGTAAAATTGTACAAGTTAGGGCGAACACAGAAAAGAGCGAAACCTGAAAAGATTTTCATTTTTACTAATAAAATTCATTTTGGTCATTTTTCAAGGTTTGAAAAAATGACCACAAATAAATTTTGTTTATCGAAAATGAAGCCATTTTCAGGGTTCAACATTTTCAGGTTTCGCCAAATAAGGTCCCGCCCAATACGGACGATACTTTCTAGCACAAAAAAGTTAATACTGAGAGTAAGGACTGAATACCTACGATGCGCCACTAAAACCTTTAATTCCCCTTGACCGTTATTTGGCACCCGTCTTCATTGTCTATAAGACCTATTTTTTCATTTTATGTTTTCTGTTATGTTTTTTTTTTGATTTTGCTACGCTGATTCAAGAAAATTATTATACAGGGTTAGGGAAGTCAAAAACCTCATTCTACATAATTTACTACTTTATTAGTTCGAGTAAATAACTTCTGATCTACGGTTTAAGCGATTTTAATCAAACTAACTGAGCTAGACGATTCGATAGAAGAAACTTTTGGGACTTCGCAAAAGTATAACACATTAGTTGACTACATAATGATGAAAAGACGCGTGATTTAGAAAAATCCCATGACTTTCCCATCTTTTCGTAATAAAGACCTCATTTGTAGTTAATTTTACATACCGGGTGATGTTGAATTACCATTCTCATATTCTTTTCAAAATATTCTCCCCAAAAATCTTTTTGGAGCTTCTCACATACGAGTTTTTGTATTTTAAATTAACAAAATATGAATATAAATTATGTCACATTTGTTACGAAACAAGAGACGCGTTTTGGCGCTAGAGAGTATTTTCTAAAATGGCCTTTCGAAGTGAAGAACTGCTCTCTGGCGGCAAATAGTGTGCCCTCTCACATATAAAATTATTGCTCTAAGGGTGGACCTGCATACATAGATGTGGGTTGCAGAAAAGTCTATTTTTAGCGTGGCGAAAAAACTGGCATCTTCTCATCTGGAAAATAGGAGAGAAGAAAAAAACGCGGGGATTTGATGCCAAATATCTTTTCATAATAAAGACCTCATTTGTAGTTAATTTTACATACCGGGTGATTTTGAATTTCCATTCTCATATTCTTTTCAAAAATAGGCTTGAGTTCTTTTTGGAGCTTCTCACATACCAGTTTTTGTATTTTATCTTTAGATGATGAATGATATCTAGCATTAAATTGATCATTTAAATTAACAAAATATGAATATAAATTATGTCACATTTGTTACGAAACACGAGACGCGTTTTGGCGCTAGAGAGTAGTTTCCAAAATGGCCTTTCGAAGTGAAGAACTGCTCTCTGGCGGCAAATAGTGTGCCCTCTCACATATAAAATTATTGCTCTAAGGGTGGACCTGCATAATAGATGTGGGTTGCAGAAAAGTCTATTTTTAGCGTGGCGAAAAAACTGGCATCTTCTCATCTGGAAAATAGGAGAGAAGAGAAAAACGCGGGGATTTGATGCCAAATATTACGATTTGTACATACCGACTTTTTAGACTGCCCCACTGAAGCCATCACTGAACTTTCTGCTCTATCATCGGAAATGAATGTGGTCTTGAATATCGTTTTATTAATTTGGTCTATCGTGAGCTTCGTTTTGGTTTGTACGGCTCAAAATAACTGATAGCTCAAAAAATGGTTATACCTTAAATGTACAAGACAAAAAATATAACGTAAAATGTACAACGTAAAGTGTAAAATGCTAAATGTACAACGTAAAATGTTTCTTATCTAACAACATTGAGTAAAGTCCTTTCAACTCGGAAGAGACGCGGACATAAGCTAGCGGATATATAACATAACGGGATAGGGAATGAAATAAATGATAAATTACGCCGGTTAATTGTAAAACATACGTTGGACATTTTCAAACAATTCAATGTCATAAAGACGTTATGATGGAGGTTCAAAAATATGACATACATGTAAAAACTGGTACACCGAAAAACTGCGAACTAACATGAATGGGTTAAAAAGTACATCTAAACCACTGGTCTTATAGACCACTTCATGACAGAGCGTGTCAGTAGAGTTGCCTTACTCGTCAACCCAAAGCCCGTATGTCATTTTTCGATGAATTCTTAACGTTGATTGGTCGAGAGAAAGGTTTAAATTCTGAAGGTCCCCAGGACAAATGACAAGAACGACTTTTCATTTTTTTATAGAATGTTAATATACAGTCCTCCGTCCCTTATGGGCCAGGTTCAGGGCTAAAAATGTGGCCCATAAGGGACCGGTGGCCCATAAGGGTATGGCCCGTAAGGGACGGAAGACTGTAGCTCATAAATACTGTTTTTATGCACTAAAATCTATAAACTATTACGTCCGTTACAATTCTCGTGGTGACAATTAAGATTTCACAGCTTCAATAAGGCCACTTTCCTTACTGAATTGGTATTTTTCTTCTGGTATAAAAAAATATTCTATGGTCCAAACATTTTATATGATTGCAGACACACACACAGTTCATTTGAGCGCACGAGCGCACCCAGTGGGTGACATGTTACATGTTATATGCCAAGAACGTATAGGCACTGATTAGTAAAACATTTTAGCTGCATGCAATAATTTGATGTGATTCCATGCAAATTATGGATAGTTAGTTTCATGCAAATGATTAGGCAATTGGAATTATTCTGAGAATGGTCTTTGTGGCGAACATAACTTCCAAAGGTTTCTTTTCAGAAAATGGAGGATTTTTCAAAACAAATTTTCGTTCCAAAAATGACCCGTCTCGGAATATAACCGTTGCCGATGATTTTTTTGTAATCCCACTAAATGTGGAGCCCAAATCTTGAAAGGAGCGGACGGTGAGGATTTTCAAACCAGCATCGTTGATTTTATCGGTGGCACTATTACCGTAACTCCAGGGAAACCAGAATCCACAACCGCCCCAAATGGGCCACGGTCGCCACGAGTCGCCCTGTGTATCTTGAAGGACTTGAAACAGGGTTCGGAAAATTGATTTTCTGAATCGTATGAAAATATTTGATTCAAAAGTATAAAAATATGTTTCTGACATAAATTTTGACCTTTTTAATTGTACTGTATTTACAGTAGCCCCCAAAAGGTGTTATATTACAAAATTTTCAATTTCAAAAAATTCTCGATATTTTTTTCATTCTAGAGGTAAGTTTTCAAAAAAAAACTCTTTACGGTACTCGAGAAACCGGCAAAAAACCGATATCTCCCGGATATCAAAAAAAACCCCGAATTTTATTTTTTTTTATCGGATTCTCCGTGCACAACTGTACCATGACTCCAAATTTCAGCTCTTTAGCTTGTTGTCAGATCTTTAAAAACCATTTTTATTCTCGCTTGGCAACCCTAAGTGGGCCTCACGTAAAGGGGCCTTTACGGCAATTTTTTGGCATTTTTTGGCTAATTTAATAATATTTTCCATATTTGGAAGTTTGGGTTATGTTATGTCACATTTTTTCAAATATTTGGAAACCCGACTTGGAGTACTTTCTTTTCGTCAATGTCATTTCCGGTCTTGAGTAAAAGCACGCTTTGGTCAACGCCGAGCACGTAAACGGGCGAATTCTCGGCGGCCGTTATCGAAATGTCAACATCATCTCCAACTTTAACCTGTGTGTCGCTAGCGGTTAAACTGACTTGATTGTCCAAAACCGGATTGACAAAGTACGAGACCGAATCGGCCGCCCACCCAGTACCGAGATTTTCCGCGATCAAAAATCGAACTTCCGGAATCATCGTTGAATCAATATCTACCCAGAGGGAAATTTCGCCGCCTTCTGGAATTAGAACGCTTTCGGTTTTGACAATTTTGCCGCGAGCGATTGCGTAGAAAACTGGCTTTGCTGCGTAGTTACTCTTTAGTGTGAACATCGTTGCTGAGCCCGGATTTAGCTTTCCTTCGGCATCAGCGGTGATCTGAAGCTCTTCCTTTGTGTTACCCGAACGATATGAAGAATAGTAACTAGAGACTTCAAAGGGATTTGTGCTTGATTGACGTGAAAAATTCATGTTTGAAATTTCGAAATAGCGTTTTGATAGACCAAAAACATCATTTTTTTTTATCAAAATGAGCATATTTTCGACTTATGCGTTTGAAAAAGTTTCTGCCTATGTAAAAAATAATTGAAATATCACATCTGTAATACAGATTCTGTACCCCCCACAATTTACGTTTTGGACGAGTTAAAATTAAATTAGAAACAAATTCTGTACGTTTTACTTAAAGTAAAATTTCCGACCATAACCGAGTCACCACATGCGGCTTTCAACAAAAAATGTTTTTCAATTTAAAATCAAAACAATATACTGGTACGCTCGAAATAGACTGTCCCAAGTTTTTTCTTGATATTCATTCTGCATTTTTTTCTTGTCATTTCCGGTATTCCCATACTCAAAGCTTGTGACATCCCAGAAATATCTTTTTTTTTGTTACATGTAAAATGTTTATGGATCGAATCCCTAGCTTTAGCTTCGAATTCATCTACTTCCGTCGTGAAACTGGCCTCAATATTAAAACTAGTTTTATTGAGGTAGAATTCGGGAATATCCACTACAAATATTCCGCCACTTTCAATAGCATCAACGGCTAATTCGAGTTCTGTTTCGCTATGTGTACAGGTNAGATTCTGTACCACCCACAATTTACGTTTAAAAAACGTGGCTGTGGACCAGAGCCTCTGGTCCAAATTTTGTCAGACGTGGACGAGTTAAAATTAAATTTGAAACAAATTTTGTACGTTTTACTTAAAGTAAAATTTCCGACCATAACCGAGTCCCCACATGCGGCTGTGAACAAAAAATGTTTTTCAATTTAAAATCAAAACAATATACGAGCCCAAAAAAAATTCAGCAAAGTTTTCCGCCTACGCTTGCGGGTTTAAGTGCCCAATTTCGGTTTATGTGCCCACTTTTTAGGTCGCGAAATGGGCACATAAGCCCTCAAGGAGTGTACGCTCGAAATAGACTGTCCCAAGTTTTTTTTTCGATATTCATTTGTATTTCTTTTCATATTTGTTGTATATTCTGGATTTTTTTTTGTCATTTCTGGTATTCCCATACTCAAAGCTTGGGACATCCTAGCCAGACAAATCTTTTTTTTTATTTTATGTAAAATGTTTATGGATCGAATCCCTAGCTTTAGCTTCGAATTCATCTACTTCCGTCGTGAAACTGGCCTCAATATTAAAACTAGTTTTATTGAGGTAGAATTCGGGAATATCCACTACAAATATTCCGCCACTTTCAATAGCATCAACGGCTAATTCGAGTTCTGTTTCGCTATGTGTACAGGTCGTACACCCCTCATATGTGTACCCATGCGAGACTTTGGCGGTAATTTTTCCATTAACATCGAGTGAGGTGCCGTCGATTAGCGAAATTTTGCCAATGTACCTCATGCCGACATCGGGACGGGGCATTGGGGGCTCATAGAGCCATTCAGATTTGTATCGTGTTTGCTCGACTTTTATCACTTTTTGGGCGGTTCGAACTATCAATAAGGTAAGAAAGCTAAATGTAGGACGGATAAAAAAGTTAAGTTAAAAAAATACGCGCGCACTATGTGACTCTCATATGGTAGCGATTTACTCATATCGTAACGGGTTTCGGTCAAATGAACGGTTAACCCATATCGTAGCGCGATTAATAATACAAAAAATGGCATATACAACAAAAATGATTAGCAATTGTTGCACTTAGAGCGTAACGGCGAACCAATATCGTTACTATTAACACATTTGGTAACGTTTTAAGAAGATACCTACCTGTTGGTAGTGGCCAACACTTACTTTTATCACTTCCCCATCTCACCTTCATGGTAACTACATGGGTGGGGTATCCATAACCGGAATTTTAAAGGGTTCTGATAACCTGTAAAGTTAGTTTGGGTAAAATTTAGGACTTAGCTTTCTTACCATAACTTCGCCAGAATATTGATCGGTAACTTCCGCTTCCATTAATAATGAGTCGCCACAATCGCAATAGTGGGTTGATTGTTCAAAGTCCAAAATTTCGGCAATTTTCGCGTATGGAACAACATCGGCTTCGCTTCCGGTGAAGCCAGATACTGTTTGCTGGATAACAGGGGCAACATTGCAACCGTTTTTGTCTTTTATAGGGCAATCGGCCAATGGGGGACAGAGCACTTCTTCAGTCCGTACCCAGTGCGGAATCCACACATTTTCACACGGCAACTTTTTAACCGTTAGTTTAAGACCCCCAGGGACAGGCTTTCCGAATGTGTACTTTTTAAGCGTTATTATTTCATTAACGTCAAAAAATTTCAAATGTGTATTTTCATTATTCGATTGACTATGTACAAGTGGAACCCGTATCACGCTGGTACACCACATTCACGCACAAATTTAAAGTCAAAAATGACAGTTGGTGTAAATATTTGAATGACAAGGCAGCTGCCCGAAGCGGGACAAAAAATGAGCGTCGGATACAGGGCTCGGCACGCGGCACGCAATTCTGGCTTAGGTGAAGTAAGCTAAGCTAAACCAATTGAAAAAATGGCTTATATTTTATAAGCTAAGCTAAACCAAAATATAAGCCGACTTTGCCGAGCCCTGGTCGGATACATTTGATCACATAAGCCCATTCGGTCTTATAGTGTATGAAAAGCATGGACGTGGGTCAAAGGTAAAAACGCAGTGTTTTTTTTTAAATTACTTTATCAATTAGTTCGTAGTAGTGTTACGAATTAGTAGACGTGAACAAATTAACAACGCCACCTTTGCTTCGACGTGGAATGGGAAATCTTCCTCCTGACCTTTGATTATAAAATTATCACCCGCAATTGTGACTTCATATTTTGGCAAAACGTACTCTTCGACGTCAAATGTGTACGTCTTCTTGGCAATACTGTTTTCCAATAATGCATCGACCTTTAATAATGCGTGTTTATCACTTGGGACAGCATCTACAGCAGTTAATTCTAGAAATCTAGATGGTGTAAATTTCATCACTATCTTAACACCAGTTATCTTAACACTTTTTGGACCGAAACCTCACCCAAAAATGTTTCAATTGTACTATTAATTTGCAAAAGTAAATTGTACTAGTATTTTCATACTCGAGACGTTTGAGGAATGAGAAATAAAAAGTAACATTACCTCTATTTTCCATTCTCCCTGTTCAGCAAAAGTATCAAGTTGAAATCGGCCTTCAACGACGCCATTGACAGAGTCTGCGTCTCCTTGTGACATCATATTTTTGGACGGCGACATGACTTCATAATGAAGGGCTCCCGACAATCCTTTTAACAGAGATCAAAATTGGGACAGGTATTAATTGGTCAAACAAGTACTGGTCCACAAATGTACTGACTGAGGCTCTCAAAAATTAGTAACAAGTTTACAATTTGTAACATTAGGTTATTTTTGTTTGAGTACGCAAAAATTGAATTTAAAATGGTTAACTTTTGGGGGTCACTGTGTCACGATCGTCACACATCGACCTATTTGCCCTCTAATCAAAAAACGCTGACAGACAGGTCAAACAAAATTTCATGACGAAAATTTTGGAACAAACATCTAAGATATAATTTTCTCTAAATTTTTTTCGAAAATATGTCTGGTCTGGATGGATACGTCATGCTTGAGTACCCCGTAGTACAATGTTTATCTTTTTTTAAAACGACCATAACGGGCTTGTGTGATGATCACCTGTGACCCACTAGAGTTAAACAAAGCTTTAAAAAGGAGAACAATCGAGAACTTGGCATCTAACAACTGTAAATTTCATTCGTTTTCATCCCTTCCTTGCAAATCCTGGTTCAGTACAATGATGCGGAATTGAACTGTATTGCCTGGCTTATATTTTGCCTTGTCCGATTGAATAAGCATTTNCTTCCGCTTCCATTAATAATGAGTCGCCACAATCGCAATAGTGGGTTGATTGTTCAAAGTCCAAAATTTCGGCAATTTTCGCGTATGGAACAACATCGGCTTCGCTTCCGGTGAAGCCAGATACTGTTTGCTGGATAATAGGGGCAACATTGCAACCGTTTTTGTCTTTTATAGGGCAATCGGCCAATGGGGGACAGAGCACTTCTTCAGTCCGCACCCAGTGCGGAATCCACACATTTTCACATGGCAACTTTTTGACCGTTAGTTTAAGACCCCCAGGGACTGGCTTTCCGAATGTGTACTTTTTAAGCGTTATTATTTCATTTGACCTCAGAAATACTTGAATGACAAAGCAGCTGCCTGAAGCGGGACAAAAATGAGCGTCAGACAGATTTGGTCACATAAGCCCATTCGGTCTTATAGTATAAGAAAAGAATTGACGTGGGTCAAAGGTAAAAACGCAGTGTATTTTTAATTACTTTATCAATTAGTTCGTAGTAGTGTTTAGACTTGACAAAAATTAACAACGCCACCTTTGCTTCGACGTGGAATGGGAAATCTTCCTCCTGACCTTTGATTATAAAATTATCACCCGCAATTGTGACTTCATATTTTGGCAAAACGTACTCCTCAACATCAAATGTGTACGTCTTCTTGGCAATACTGTTTTCCAATAATGCATCGACCTTAATAATGCGTGTTTATCACTTGGGACAGCATCTACAGCAGTTAATTCTAGAAATCTAGATGATGTAAATATCATCACTATCTTAACACCAGTTATCTTAACACTTTTTGGACCGAAACCTCACCCAAAAATGTTTCAATTGTACTATTAATTTGCAAAAGTAAATTGTACTAGTATTTTCATACTCGAAACGTTTGAGGAATGAGAAATAAAAAAGTAACATTACCTCTATTTTCCATTCTCCCTGTTCAGCAAAAGTATCGAGTTGAAATCGGCCTTCAACGACGCCATTGACAGAGTCTGCGTCTCCTTGTGACATCATATTTTTGGACGGCGACATGACTTCATAATGAACGGCTCCCGACAATCCTTTCAACAGAGATCAAAATTCGGACTGGTATCAATAGGTCAAATAAGTACTGGTCCACAAATGTACTGTTCCCACACTATGTAAATGAGCTTTTACTTTAAGCGTAACTCAGCTCAACTTTAACCGCTTTGATATACATTAAGAAACTAGTGTTTATCATACTATCGTAGTGATTTTCAAACGCGAAAAAAATAAATAATGTTACCACTTTTTGGTAACGTTGCTTGACAGCGCGTCTGAGGCCTATGTCGCCTGTCATTGGTCATTGAGCGCGCTAGGCCAATCACTGAAAGGCAAATCACCGAAAGGCAATTTCCTTCTTTTAAAACATTTTTGTATTACAGTCCTCCCCCTCTTAAGTGCCACACTTAAGGAGAAAAATGCATAAAATTTTTTTTTCGCGTTTTAAAATCAGGACGACTACTTTGTCCGTACTACGGACAGAGGCTCTCAAAAATGAGTAAAAAGTTTACAATTTGTAACATTAGGTTATTTTTGTTTGAGTACGCAAAAATTGAATTTAAAATTGTTAACTCTTGGGGGTCACTGTGTCACGATCGTCACACATCAAAAAACGCTGACAGACAGGTCAAACAAAATTTCATGGAGAAAATTTTGGCACAAAAATCTAAGATATAATTTTGTCTAAAATTTTTTCCAAAAATCTTTCTGGTCTGGATGGATACGTCATGCTTGAGTACCCCGTAATACAATGTTTATCGTTTTTAAAACGACCATAACGGGCTTGTGTGATGATCACCTGTGACCCACTAGAGTTAAACAAAGCTTTAAAAAGGAGAACAATCGAGAACTTGGCATCTAACAACTGTAAATTTCATTCGTTTTCATCCCTTCCTTGCAAATCCTGGTTCAGTACAATGATGCGGAATTGAACTGTATTGCCTGGCTTATATTTTGCCTTGTCCGATTGAATAAGCATTTGGTCAGTTTCTTTCAGGGCCAGGTATGCGTCCGATTCCATGCCAACTATTTCCGTTTCATTTTCCCACATGCTCTTAATCGTCAATTTGAGGGAAGCGTACTCTGTAGGTCGACTAGACTTGACATTACTAGGAACGTTAAGTGCAAAATTTACAGCCGGACTTTCCGAGTTTGGATAAACTAGGATTTGGGTGAGCGCAAATTATGAATTTAAATAATTAAATTATTTATTTACAAATGTATAATTAATTATTTAAATAAAGAAAATATACACATTTATAAAAGCAATAGATTTTATAAAATCGATGAGTTTGAAACCAGGGATCGAATTGCAATCACAAAAATCACACTCACAATCACACGTGTGATTTTAGCGTGATTGTGATGGAAATTTTTTTTTGGCTTTTGTGATTGTGATTCGCTTTTTTTGAGTTGTGATTTCTGTGATTTTTGTGATTTTATTGTGATCACAAAATGATTTTTTAAAATGAAATGTGATTTTTGTGATTTTCGCGTGATTTTTGCATGATTGTGATTGGAAATTCCCCAATCACACCAAAATCATATTTTTTTGTGATTTTAGCCGGTTTTTGCCAATCACAGCGTGATTTTCGCGTGATTGTGATTGAAACGTTTGTAATTTCTGTGATTTTGTGATTGTGATTGCATTTTGACCAAAATCACACGTATTTTCGATCCCTGTTTGAAACAACATTGCGACTGAATTGCCCGATAAGAGACACTAATCATCGCGTTAGTGTGTTATTTTCTTTCTTTGGATTTTTTGTTCAAACTCATTGATTTTGTAAATGACGCACTTTATACTGCTTGATCACTTGAAAAACGTTCTTACATGCGATCACCCTAACTGAGATGATGGAAGAAGTGATAACAACATCCTCTGGATAATGATCCCATGCCAGTTGTGCCTTTACTTTATATGCAAAATCGGGAAAAATAGGATCACAGTTGATGACCGTTTTTCCGTAACGCCCACCATATCCGTATCCCATTTCAATGACTGGTTCAAGGACTGGTTGAATATCAATTATACACGGCCTACAAAGTTCTACGCATTCGCGTTCTGGTTGACATGGAATTGCCACACATGGTTCGTCTACACAGGTTTAGCTACAAATTTTTTTTCTCTCTTTTTAGGTTTTATTTAACCCAAAACTATTATCTTGATTTTTTGTATACCGCCATATCATAATACTAGTCACATAGAATTACTAGTCACATAGAGTTATCAATCACGCTTTTGTATTTTAAAATTGTTAAAAAAGTTTAAAATACAAAAAATCACAATTTGTGATTTGAAGTTTTGCGATTTTTTCATTGGGAAATACAAGCTGCCTAAGTACATAGACTATGTAACATAGTAGAAGTGTAGTGAGGTGGTTAAAAATACAAAACAACTGCAACATAAATTTAGCTTACTAGTAAGTTACTACCAAAAAGGAAATTCCTAAAAATTAAATTACTAAAAATCATAAATTTTTATTTCAATTTTTATTTCAAATGGTTAGCTGGCGTTGTACGGTACAACATGATTTTACGTAAACGCCCATAAAACTAACATTTTATAATTTTATAAAATTATTCCCCTTTTATTCCGTTGAAAATTAGTAAAAAACATGAATCATATCACAATTTTTTTAAAAACCTAAAAATTTTTTTTGACCTTATAAGAACACACATGTCTATTAGCCTCATTGTAGTTTGTAGCCTGCCTGGATTGTCGGGACATAACTCAGGTAAACATGGTATTTCTGAGCATTCTTCAACACATTCTGGTTCGCATGGTGGTGGAGGTGCTGATGGTGGGGTAGTACAGGTCGTGCTCGTATCGTTCTTCCATGGATTTGAAAGAATTGTGCCCGTTACTTTTAACAGTTTCAATACAACTTATATTTTATAATTACCGGTATACCAGACATTGATATCGGATTCTCGGAGTAAAAATTCCACTCACTTAAAATAACAAATTCAATAGATTAGATATTTGCCAACATGTTTGCCGGGACGGGTTAACCTTCAAACACATATGATATGACGGACGTTTGTCCGTCCGGGAATATAAAATGCGTTTTTATGGTGTCTCATTCTATTGAATGTAACGGCAGTGAAAACTAACATAGATTAATCGATTACAAAGTCGGAGAACAAATAAAAATAAAAAAATTTGTTTCCGTAATGAATATTAATTAGTCATTTATTGGAGCTAGGAAACCTCAAAATAGAGGTTATTTGCAATTAATAGTTTTCACGCACATTTTTTTTTCTGTCATATTTTTCCAAAATTGTTAAGTAGTGAACGGCCCACTAGCCTGTAAAAAATGAACCCCGTACGTCATCCGGTTAACCGTTTGTGAACCTGTGGTTTTGTGGTCAAATCGACCAAAAAGTGTCCAAGGGTGGTCGGAGAGCTTTCGAGAGTATGCTCATTCGATTCAGAACCATCGAATTGCTCATGGAGAAAAATTACGTAGATTAAAACACAACGATAGATGGGACGGACAAACGTCCGTCCGATGTGTTCACGGAAGTGTTTTAAATATGTGTTCAAAGGTTAAAGGGATTTCACTTCCGCTATTTTAGCCCACCTACTGGTAATAATTTAGCGTTCTCCGATGTAACATGGCCTATGTTGTCTAAATCCTTACTTTTCATCAAATGTGACAGGCAAATAAAAAAAAAATCCACAATCGTTTGATATTGTAATATCCAGAAGCGTTTGAATATTTCATTGATGAGCTTTTCACACAATGAAAAAGCTCGTATTTGTGTTTAAAACAACTAATTTCTGGAACAATGAACAACCGCTAAATAGACATATTCTGAGAAACTATCCTGGCGATCCAATGAAGACGTTATCGGGAACCATTGTTTGGTACAGTACTTCAGGCATGCGGCTAAATGTAATTTAGTAAATTATACCGGAGCAATCGGTGTCAATGGTAGATGTTCGCCTACGTTTCAGTCATTTGGATGTACCCCCTACGCGGTAAACTAACCCGTTCTTTTGCGTAGGTTGTACATTTCAGAAAAAATAACATTTGAATTTCTATCATATCTACCAATAAGCCCGTCTGTTTTCGCGGAAAGTAGTAATCTGACTGGGAGATTATATTCCTTTTAACATTTTGATCACCGTGAAACTAACTGTTATAGTTGTTAAATATCAAGGACACTCCAATACATAAAATCAAATGACTTTTGCGTGAATTATGTACAGTTTCTGGACTTCTCTTTTCAGATTTTTTTTTGGGTATCACTGGCATACGTTTAATTTTTGGGTCAAAAATGTCAACATTTTTGGCTTAAACAGGGTGATTTATGAGGGGCCCGCAGTAGTTAACCCCCAAGCACGAGCCCGGACGTTTTTTTCCGGCTCCGGGTGTAAAAAAACACAATTTTCGAGTTGTTCGGCTTTGTTAAATGACTTAACATTGAAAACCAACATAGAATAATCGATTAAAAATTTTATTCACGTAATAAAAAGTAATTAGACATTGATTGAACTTAGGAAACCTCAAAAAAGAGGTTATTTGCAATTAAAGTTATCACGCACATTTTTTTCTCTCATACTTTTCCAAAACTGTGAAGAAATCAACAGTGCACTAGCCGAGAAAAATGAATCCCGTACGTCGCCCGGTTAACCGTTAGCGAATTTGTGTTTTTGTAGCCAAATCGACCAAAAAGTGTCCAAGGGTGGTCGGCGAGCTTTCAAGAGTATGCTCATTCGATTAAGGACCATCGATTTTTTTATACAGTGCTTATGTAGTGAGATTTTACGTACTATTAGAGAGGAGTTGAAGAAAGGCCGGACAAACGTCCGGCCCGTGCTCAGGGATGTGCTTAATAATCGTGCTTGAGGGTTAACCGGGTTAACTTAACCCTTTAACACGTACTACAGAATTAATTCCCAACTAGCAGTTCTGCCGGAATTTTGCCCGGCTTCACGTTTATTATGCGTTACTGACAAATAGTGAACAACTGCAATTCATATAACTTCATTATCACTAAACTCATTTTTTCACCCCAAAAATTTGCAAAAAAAAAACTTGTTAAAAATGGTTTCATAAATCGGTTCAAAGATCGTTTAAAACAAATAGATTTGAACTTCAAATTTTGAAGTTCTTTTCCAAATGAAGGGCGTTACAGATTGCAATATGAAAACAAAAATGTTTACAAAAAAACTCTCGAAAACGGGGGTTAACTTAGAATGAAAAACATGAATAAATAACGTACCTATCTGAAACAAGATCATCTCCATAATATCGAGCGGAAGCAGCAGCGAAGAGTAACAATAGGCGTCTCATTTGTTATTCCCAAATTCACCGATTTTTCTAAAAAAAAGTTCGTTGATTTTCAAACTAAAGCGTGTTTTTATCGGTGAGTGAAGAAATGAAGAAAAATCTTTCTCTTTTTATCTTCTGGCGTGGGATTGATTAATCATCGTCGCGCCACGTGACCTTCTGACGTCACAAAAAGTGAAAGATGCTGGCGAAGATCAGGGTCACTTATCACCGTAACACCAGCGTTAAAACAACTGATTTTTTTTTGCAGAAAAAAAAATTAATTCCGTTAATTTGTATTTGCCACCCAGAACAAAAGACGAGAAAAGTAGGGGGGGGCTTTCTGATTTGAACCCACAAAGTGTGACGTAATATTATGACGTCATATGTACGCTGACGTAATAACACAGAAAAATTTTCAATTTTGTAGGCGTTTCAATTCGTGAACAATCGTTGGAATACGAATTCGAGGAGCGTAGTAAGGTCACGCCAAGTAAGGGTAGGAAAGCCAATTTCGAAAAACAAAAGAATTTTGTAGCATACACTACCTAACCAGCTCAAAAATGTTAAGACGTATGCATGCATGCGCATGGTCCAATTATGAATGGTAAGAAAGTTAGAAATCGCGAAACGGTACGCTTGAAAAAGTGTTAAGATAACTGCTGGCTAGCAGTGTTGGAAACGTTGGGATGCGTTGGGATGCGTTGGGAACGTTGGGCGTTGGAGAAATTTTCTTCCCAACGTGTTGGGAGCGTTAGGCGTTGGGGAAAATTTTCTTCCCAACGCGTTGGGAGCGTTGGGCGTTGGAGAAATATTGAAGCGTTGGCCAACGCTCGAACTGATATTAAGATACAATTATAACTGGTATTAAGATACAATCTTGAAGGGGTAATACGCCGTGTAGTTTTTTTTTGCAATTTACAGTCCTCCTTCCTTTAAGTGTCGCACTTAAGCCGCCAAAAAACGCGGCACTTAAGGGATGGGTGGCACTTAAAAGATGGTTTTTATTTTTAATTTATAAAACAATGTATTTTGTTCATATTTATTTGTTTTGACCTTGAAAACGAGTTTTTGGTACATTTGTGTTCATTGTTAAAAACAAATCGATGATTGACTATAATTTGGTAGGTAACACTTCTAAAAAATAGCATGGAAATAAAAATCGCTTTTAAAAATAGCATAGAATCCCTTTTTCGAAACCCTGAGCTGAGTATTTCAGATATTTTGATGAATGTTTCGTTTGGATTTTCGAAGATAAATTCTCAAATCACCTTTTTGTCGTCATTTGACATAGCCTATGTCACATAGGGAACTTATCAATTTTTGTTTTTGGTGATATGTTAGGCATGTTTACCAAATTGAATAGTTGTCTGTAAAATGAATAGTTATCTGGAACTTTTTCATTTTCAATCTAACAACAAGGGCAATACTTCACAACAAGAGACAACAGAATGAAATTTTAAGGACAACACTGAAGATTGATATTTTTCAAGTCGAAATAAACGCGGAACTTAAGAGATGCACGGCACTTAAGGACGCGGCACTAAAGAGATGCTCGGCACTTAAGGGCACGGCACTAAAGGAAAGGAGGACTGTAAAAAGTGTAATTAACAAGTCGCCTCCACAGTGATCGATTACCCCTAGAAATGATCTTAATCCGTGAATTTGAGCATTTTGAGAATCGAGAATAATCCCAGCTGGCCACCCTACCCATACCGTATGTATGGTCGAACAATGAATCAGACAGAGCAAATTTTTACACACTTTTTTACACACGCTCAAACAACATAAAACTGCAAGCACAAATGCTCTGACTGATTTATTGCTGGACCACACAGTTAAACTGTTGATTAGTATTATTTTTATATGGGCTTTTGAAGTGCTGATTCAGGCCAAATTTGGCCTTCATATTTTCGAAACAATTTTGACAGTTTTTCAAGTCTCATAATATACTCGACGTGAACAACATCAGATATTTATTTCGATTGAACGGTTGACATAGAACGTTGTAGTGGTTATCACAGTATTAAGTTAATACTATTAACTCCCAGGGGGTGTGCGTGTAAATAGACACGCAACGTGTTTTTTTCGTCGATTTGAAACATATGGACCCCTCAACTTTTCAAGAAAATTTGATTGACGGTATTTTTTGCGTAAGTTGGAGATTTCAAACAGCTCTCTAGGGGGCCCTGGTGGCCCAAATCAATTTCTGAATAGTCAGATCGACGTAGTTTGACGAGCTCTACAACTGGCTTTACCATTTTTTTTTCGAATTATTGCGAATTAATGTGAATTTTTTAAGTGCGTGTTTATTTACACGCATTTTCCCCCTACGGGTTCCTAAAAACTCCTTCCCCCTAAAAGTTAAACATCATCATTTATTTAAAAAAATCTTTCAAAAACGGAGAATATTTTAAAAAAAGTGACAAAAGCATTTTACATCCTTAAATTGTCGTTTTCCTAACAACATGGCAGCGAGAGTCACATTTACCTCCTTTTTACTCTCTTGCGCCAAAACTGTCACTATTTTCACTAATTTTGTGACACAAGAGACAAAACCACGTCGAAGAGGGTGATAAAAATTTTCTTTCTCTATGAAAACGTCTAAACTATCCCAAATTGACATAATTTATGATCTGGTGAACTACCAGTTACCCGGGATTTTTGAACTCGTTCATTTTCTCATAGATTTATTGTGCTGCTCCTGTTCTCTCAACGATAGTGATTTCACTCTGAAATCCGGAAAATTCTTGGGACATTTCAAGATCAACTTCTGGATGAACTTCCACTAAAACTCTGTAATTGCTCTCAATTATCTCGACCTATTTTATAAAATGTTTACCACAGAAAACTCAATCAAATAATTGGTGAATTATTACCAAAGAAAAGTTGTTTGTAATTGTTGATAAATTAAAGTAGAAAAACAACAACAAGAAATTTGTTGAACTAACCTTGAACTTCTCAGTCAATATTTTATGTGAATTTTTGCAATTTATTACTCATTCTGAAAATGAACAATTTTTGTTGAACTCATAACCATTAATTGCATCGTTGTTTTTTTCGAATAAAAATAAACGTTTTTCGAATAAAAAATCGTTTTTCGAAAAAAAATTCAAGGAACAGTTTGTCACAGAGAACGGTTTTCGGGAAACTATCTAATATTACTTTTTTTATGGTATTTTTAGTAAGTTTTTCGGATTTAATCTTATTCTGAGGAAAAGATTTCGAAAAATAACTGTTTTCGAAAAATTCTCCGAAAAAACATGATAAATTTATTAGCAAATTATTTACCAAAATTTTATAACGCCCATACTAAATGTATTCGGGTCAAATATGGCCATTTTTACTCATTTTAACCCGATTTCATTTGCCATGAGCTATATGAGAACTATACGCGGGATTGACGGTCAATATCGTCCTCTAGATCAAATGTGTCAATTGTCACAACCATGGTAGTTTACCGACAATGTGAGAACTCAGATCAAACACACATTTATAATGTATTATACATACAGTATGTAACACTTTTTTAAACAATAATATACATATAAAATTAACATTTTGTACCACGTCTCTACTGTCAACTTAATACGTTTCAGACTAAAATTATAAAACGGCATCAAATAAAACGCAATTTATAAATTTGTTAATGTGAAGTTAACTGCTAAAGTCTTCTAAATTTTCATGTTCGGTGGTGTTAAGGACGTGTTTCTCCCGAATCGTGTTGTTCGCAACATATTAGATAATAACTAACAGTCCTTACTACTTTTTAGAACGCTCCTTTATGCAACGTTTGCTCCTTTTTGGGACGCTTTTTCGGCTATAATAGAAAAATGCTCCTTTTTCTGACGATGCTCCTTTTTCGAGAACCTAAAACGTCCCAAAAAGGAGTAAGGACTGTATTAGATTTCTCATAACTATTAAAAAAAAAATGTGTAATGATTTTATAACTTCACATTCTACGTAGCTTAACAGTATCATACACTATTTGCATCCTACATTTAAAACCTAAATAATACAACGTTAACCCTAAATTGTAATTGAACTGTGATATCAGTTATTAGTGATTTGATGCACAGAAAAATACAGTAAAGTTAAATATTTTTCAAAATCGACCAGATAAGTCTGACACCTGTGTATCGTTACTCATTGCAGAATTATCCTTTTCGCCATCATCTAAATAATCCGTTAGTCATGAAAATACACTTCAAAATATTATACGGTATGTTAAAAACTTTATGACTTTTTGCAGCATGTCAATTTTTGGTTACCGAACTTTAACTAGGATTAGTAGTATTTTCTCTTTATGATTTTTTGAATATGTGCGCATACCGAACTTCAGATGAAGGCTCGGCAAATGCAATTTGGTCGAGCCGAGCCCACCGAAAATTTTAACGGTAACGGGCCGAGCCAAGCCAAAAAAAAAATTGTTCGCTCAAAAGCTGGGTCAAAAAGAGCTAATGGGGCTCGGCATAAGTCGGAAAAAATGACCTGTGCTGGTCATGTGTGCTGTCCTCTTGGGCTCGAAAAAAATTCTCCGAGGGCAGTTCACTCGAACTGGGAAGGCTGTTGCCGAGCCCTGCTTCGGATGATTGGTTTTAAATAGCCTATGACTCATAGGCTATGAGTCATAGGCTATGACTCATATAATGAGTATATAAATCGATTAACTATTAGTAGAAGTTAAACTTCTACAGTGAATTATGAGTAGTCATGGTGTATCGATGAGAAATCATTTTGAAAGGTTAACCCGTATATGCCGTTATATACAAAATGGATAATGATTGCTTTTGCATGTTGATATGAGCAAAATATACTACGCCGAAGCCCAAATAATATAAACCTAAAATTTAGAGAGTCCTATTCAAAGACTGGATTTTACGTTTGCTACTATTCCAGTACTTTTATGAAATTGTATGAGATTTGAATCAACATAGAGTGATTAATTGTAAAAGCAAACATATACTTTTAATTCTATTTTCTAAAAAACAATTTTGACTTAAACGGAAAACATGTATTCAATGTGAGTTGTACTTCGAACGCAAACGTGATACAAAACATCGATACGGTACATACGGGTTAAAATCAACGAATATACAAACCCAATATTAACCGCTTCTTAATTCGTTTCTTAATTTAAAGGGTGAAATGAATGTCAGACAGATTCAAAAACAAAAATAGTTGAAAGTCATTTCAATTTTGGTGCGAAGATCACCAAAAACTAGTAAACTTGAAAATCAATAAAAAAATAAAACTGAATATATTTATAAAGTCGATAATTCCTGACGATCGCAGAATAATTGAATAATAATAATTGTAGATCTGAAACTTAAGGTTAAATACGAAGAACATATTTAATTCCCGAATAATCTTTGAAAAGCGAGGAAATAATTAAATTATTCTGTTTTATGGTTTGTACTAAATTTTAACCTATTTAGTTATCGTACTAAATTATACCGTGTGTTGTACAGCTCAGACTGTCAGGCTTTGAGCAACTTTTTACAGAACTCGGACGATTCAATCTGCTTTAACCCCCAACCAAAAATATCCAGCAGTCCCCAACCAAAAAATCGGACGTTTGTCCGACTTTTCGTTCCCTTTACTCTGATGGCTTCATAATTTGCTCGATAATAAAATCGATGGTCTTGAATTGCATGGGCATACTTTCGGAAACTCTCCGACCGCCCTTGGGCACTTTTTGGTCGATTTGACCACCAAAAACACAACGGTTAACCGGGCGACGTACGGGGTTATTTTTTTCATTTTGTCGGAATTTGGCTATTTAACACATTTAGGAAAAACATGTTATAAAAAATGAGTTTTTATTACATTAATTGCATTAAAACCTGTTTTTGACTATTTTCTAAGTTCAATTAATCATTAATTACACCTGATTAAAAAAAATAACATTTTTTTTGTGTTCTACGGATTCGTAATTACTTTTTCTATGTTGGATTTGACTGTCAATTCATTTCATAAAGCCGAACAACAAAAAAATACGTCTATTTGACGGTAGTCGGACAAACGTCCGACTATTTTGATTGGGGGTTAAAGCACACTTAATACGGCCCGGTTATTGAAAAATAGTATGAATTATTTTATCGCCAAATAGCGTCTATTATTGTCCCACATGGTACCTTGAGAGTTAAACATTAAATATCGGCAAACCTTTCTGTCCGTTCATGAGTAAGTTAGATTCACATGATTTGTTACGCTCAATTAACGATCGATTTATCGACACTTGACTCGTCTGTTGACTATTTTGTCTTCCATAACTAGGGTCCGAACGGTTGTCTGGTTCTTGTAAACTGTAGTATCCTTAAATATACCGGCTGGGATACTCCGTGTATCATACACGGTACACGAAATAGTACAGTAGGCTGAGTGACTTGAGCGAAAAAAAAAACATGATTTGTTTAGGTTATTTGCGGTTACTTTCTGACCGGTTGGTAGCGCATACTTTTAAGGGTCACCATTGGTTGTGCCGTGGTCGGTTACCACTTATATCCAAAAATACAGTTAATTTGAGGTAAGTCTAAGAAAAAATAAGAATGGTACAGGTAAAATTTTCGAAAAAAACTGTTTTGGCCATTGAACTCAGAATCAAAAAGTAGAATATAGGGACCGAGGTCAGTTTTGCGCCAAGTTCAACGGGTCACCTGATAAATTAGGATAAAAGCAATTCAGCTCAAAATTTCGAACGGCCTACCGAAGTAAATTGATTTTTAGTATAGCCTATACTGTATAGGGTAAGTCGATGGACCATGGTAAGTCGACGATGGTGAAAAGAACGTTTTTCTTGTTACCTTTTTCATGTCAACCTTTTTGTTGAGTTTCAACTCTGAGTAGAAAATGTATCGATCTCGGCCTGTTCGGACCCTATCCATAACCCATAACCCCGTTATTGGATCCATATCGTCGCGTATTTTTTCGTAATTTCATCACACAGTATAGACAAATGATACATAGCAGTGCACCCAACACGACGCAAAATATGATCGAGACGTATTGCACTTTTGACGGTGGTTCGGGATCTTCAAAAATAAGAATTAAATAGTGAACATATTGCAAATATATCGGCACCGTGGCTTTTCGGGTTTTTTTCTTATAAAAGGTTTGCCTTAAAAACGTTTTACGAGAAACCAATCAAAATGGAAGCCTTTTTATATAACTAAGGCGGTTTTTGGATTCTCATCTATGAAATTATTTTGGAAATAGCGCACTCAACTCAATACCACGATGTCGCGAAGATTATAATTAATTTTGAAAATTCGCTCTTGCAAGGGATTTCCTAACAATTTCCAATTTTATCTTTAATATTTTTAATCTTTTAAGTTTTGTATCACTGTGTTTAAAATTATGATCATCTGATTGTTGATTTCTATGTACCTAGTATAAATGATAAGTTAGGGCTGATTTTTCACGCGTCCCATGACAGAGCAGCCCCACTTAGCGGGGCTTATAGTAAGTCTGAAGTTCAGACTCTAAACCCTGGTTATCGGTAACAATACGATATTCTCACTCTACTAGAAAAATGTGTACCAGCATTATCAGCGAACGGTTGTTAATTTTAAACAATGATTATATACATCTCCGAACACGAGGCCGGACGTTAACGGAATTTTTTAGAACTTTACCGTTTAAAAAGGTTAAAGATATTAGATATACTTCAGATATATGATTTGAATGTTTTTCATTGGTTATAGGCTATAACTTATAGCCTATAACTTATAGGAGTGAGTATAAACTCACGCAATGAACTTAATAAAGGTATGCTCACAGTTCATATGCGTCATCAGTTTAGTGTAAAACACTGGTTTCTCGCCCTATGAACTTGAAACAGGTTACTTTTTGATTCTAATTTTATATATGTAATTTGATAATGAAATTGAATTAGTGAATTGATTTATTTTTGAATTGAGGATTTTAAATCTGATTATAATTTATTACTTACTACTCGGAGGTGTGAACGGTTTTGGATATGTATGATGTCGACCTATTTTACACAGGTAATGTATGAAAATTAATCACATACTGTCTGTGGCGAGTACTTTATTAGACGACGGTGATACGCGAACTCGGACACGAGAGACGCCAAGGAGCAGCGAGGTTGGGTAGAGAATCAAGGGTGCGCGAATATTTCTAAATCGCCCCGCCTAATCAATACTGACCCTGGCTACTCGTTTGCGTTTTTCGGGTCCGGATTGGTCAAGATAATAAGGTACGTTCCACAGACAGTTGACCAATACGATCAGAGTAAATATCGACACTTTTAAAAATATGATAGAACTTAAACAGAGCCTAGGTGGCAATGCGAAGCCCATGACATTTTCATACACACACTAACATGTTTACAAAGTTTTGGGTTGAAAGTTTGGGCACACATCAAAGGAAGGTTCTGGGGTCCATCTCAATTGCTATAAACTATGATTTACCTGAATTTCGTCCCTTAGCCTGATCTATACAAGGATTATGAGTAAATATTCGACGATATTTTAGACATTCTCGTTTTTGAGACGGTGTCATTTCTACAAAGGGATAGACAATTCTTGAAATTTAAAAATATTTATAATACTGCAGTATTGTTTTTTTCTTCAAAGGTACCACGCAAGTAAAGTAAAGACTTGTTAAGATCATCAATACCATCTTTTGAACTACGTTACCGCGTTTTTAACTTCTATTTGCGTCGACGTAGGTATAAAATAATGTTTTTGTTGGCGGCTGATTGGCTTTTACAGTTTGCGGCATTATACAATATTATATCTTGCTAATGGATTGAGACACCGCGTGGATTTCGCTACTAAAACTGAATTAACGATTTAGTAAATTACATATTATAACAGTTCCTGATGCCTTGAGTGANAATATTCGACGATATTTTAGACATTCTCGTTTTTGAGACGGTGTCATTTCTACAAAGGGATAGACAATTCTTGAAATCTAAAAATATTTATAAATTATATTTAATTTATTATTTTTAAGTATTATACTGCAGTAGTGTTTCTTTCAAAGGTAATATTCAAGTAAAGTAAAAACTTGTCAAGATCATCAAGACCATTTTTTGAACCACGTTATGTACTAATTTGTTATTTTATTTTTTTTTAGAATCCAAAATCCAGATAGAGATGAGTGTCATGACAATATTATATCTTACTAATGGTTTGAGACACCGCGTGAATTTCGGTACAAAAAACTGAATTAACGATTTAGTAAATTACATATTATTACACTTCCGGATGCCTTGAGTGCCGCTTTTGATTTTCAAAAAACAGCGGCACTCAAGGCATCAGGGACTGTATACGTACATATTGTACTCTAAATTAGAATTGTATAATATAACGTCTTTCATAATACTATGCAGTTACAGGCGCCAGCGTCGTAGGCGCGGAGCGTCCTGTAACTGAATTACAGACGCGCCTATTGGCTCATGCTTTTGAATAGGCGCCTCCTATTGGCTAGCGTCCTTTACCCACGCAAACAACTACCCGCGCTGCCTGTAATCTTTTATTATTAACAATACCGAAATCGATTACAAATAATTTCATTTTTTGCTTAAAAAAATGTTTTTAATTTCCATGAAATTTAGTTTGTAATGATTGTATGTTTTTTCGATTGTGCTATACCCTTCTTTAAGTCGTTCGGTTACTGTGCCGTTAATGTCTGTGGAATTCGTTTCTTCGTAATAATTTTTACAGCTGCAATACCAGCCCTCAAGTTTACTGGCCTCGTCGATACATTTCTGAGTGATTTNAATATTGTTTAACTACTAGATACCACAAAAGGTGACATCGAGTTTACTATAACAGTCATGCGGATCTGGGGTAGCTAGCTACCCAATTTGCTCTAGCGCGCCAAACAATGAACGGATTTTTTTGATTATTATTTTATTTTGAAGCCCTGTTCTTCTTCTCTTACTGGGGGTGATTTTCAACCTTAACCCTCGTCCTTCATGGACCCAAAGGCAAAAACAATTTTCTAAAAAAAATATTTTTCTCCCATATAAAAACGTAAAATTTTTTTTTGATTTCAAATCCATTGTCCGGTATTTGTTTATTATCACGGTATTTTTTATTATCACAAGCCGTTCTCTTTTTATTTAGAAATCAAGTGAAAATGGTTAGCTAGATACCCAATATGCGCCTGACTGTTAATGTTAGACCATACACGATGGAAGAACGTCTGGACTGAAAAATGGTATGGTTGGATAACTCAAAGTTAAAGGATAGGTTGATAGCATTGGCTTAATCCCATATCGTATTAATATAGTTTTAAGAAAAACTTCAAGTTTTTCAACCATACTATTTATATACACAAGGCGCGCCGTTAACAGGCATGTTTGCCGCTTTTGGTTACAAATTTTCCAGCAAAATAGCCTACGTACGGCGCCATTAACAGGCAGGTTTTTTTGTTATTTTTTGTAATTTACAACTTTTCGTAAATATTTCAATTTACAACCACATTTTTTATATTTTCCGTTAATAGGCAGGTGGCATTTTTTCCGTTAAAAACGCCTACGCATTGATCTGTTAGCATATTTGCAGGTTTTCAAAAGTTTTAGGCTGCCTATTTACGGTGCGCCTTGTGTATTTTAAATGTGCTATATTGTACGGTATGGTATTTGTAAATATAATTGATTACATTACTCGTGAATTGGAAATTGCCACCACTGGCGAAGAAAAATTGACCAACTGCCGATATACAGCTATCCCTGTGGCATGTTCCATTTTCCAAGTGACACTGAAATACAAATGTTAACAGCTAACTCCTATTGACCACTTTTTATATCTTTCCATCAAAAATATTGACGAAAGTTCATAATGTGCTGGATTGGGCTATAACAGTTAACATGGGACTCTCTACAGTATCAAAGAAAACCCGCACTACAATTTTTTATGTTTTTACATATGGTATGTATATTTTTTATTTCACATTCGTGTTCGGTGGGGCGAACTACATCATTAACAGTCCATGCGCGCACAACGCGACAGAACACAACGCGACAGTGCGCACACAACGCGACAGGTTTTGGCCTAATGAAAAGTGTGCACACAAGGCGACACTTTTTTGCTCGTGAAAAAATCCATTTTGTATAAAATATAAATTATTCATTACGAAAATAAAGTTTTTTTGTTGCAAAAGTAAATTTAGTTTAGAAACGATGAATTTTTTAATTCAGAGTTTTTTTTTTTGTCTATTTTTTGATCGCCATCAGTGATGGTAGCCGTCTGGGACTTTCGGAGGAAACAAAATAAGAGTTTAACGTGCAAACTTTCCAGGTTTACCAAACCAAGGGTGGCTAAAATAATATCGTCTTCAAAAGTTCGTGTCCTAAAACAGCAAAAAACACTATTTTATACCTTGTTAGGGATTTAGTGATTGTTGTGCACACAACGCGACAGTGCGCGCACAACGCGATAGTGCGCACACAACGCGACAGGTTTTGGCCAAGTGAAAGTGTCGCGTTGTGCGCGCATGGACTGTATTGAACNGGGGTCCATCTCAATTGCTATAAACTATGATTTACCTGAATTTCGTCCCTTAGCCTGATCTATACAAGGATTATGAGTAAATATTCGACGATATTTTAGACATTCTCGTTTTTGAGACGGTGTCATTTCTACAAAGGGATAGACAATTCTTGAAATTTAAAAATATTTATAATACTGCAGTATTGTTTTTTTCTTCAAAGGTACCACGCAAGTAAAGTAAAGACTTGTTAAGATCATCAATACCATCTTTTGAACTACGTTACCGCGTTTTTAACTTCTATTTGCGTCGACGTAGGTATAAAATAATGTTTTTGTTGGCGGCTGATTGGCTTTTACAGTTTGCGGCATTATACAATATTATATCTTGCTAATGGATTGAGACACCGCGTGGATTTCGCTACAAAAACTGAATTAACGATTTAGTAAATTACATATTATAACAGTTCCTGATGGCTTGAGTGACGCTTTTGACTTTCAAAAAACAGCGGCACTCAAGGCATATGGGACTGTATACGTATATAGTGTATTCTAAATTAGGATTGTATACTATATAGTCTTTCATAATACTCTTTTATTATTAACAATACCGAAGTCGATTACAAATAATTTCATTTTTTGCTTAACTCTCAGGGGGAAGGAGTTTTTGGGAACCCGTAGGGGGAAATGCGTGTAAATAAACACGCAGTTGAAAAAATCACTATAATTCGCAATAATTCAAAAAAACTGGTAAAGCCGAGTTGTAGAGCTCGTCAAACCACGTCGATCTGACTATTCAGAAATTAATTTGGGCCACTAGGGCCCCCTAGAGAGCTGTTTGAAATCTTCAACCTACGCAAAAATAAACACCGTCAATCGAATTTTCTCGAAAAGTTGAGGGGGGGGGTCACCAATACCCGTTTGGACCTACGGGGCCTCGATATGCCTTAAATCGACGAAAAAACCAGTTGCGTGTCTATTTACACGCACTTCCCCCTGTGAGTTAAAAAAATGTTCTAATTTTCCATGAAATTTAGTTTGTAATGATTGTATGTTTTTTTCGATTGTGCTATACCCTTCTTTAAGTCGTTCGGTTACTGTGCCGTTAATGTCTGTGGAATTCGTTTCTTCGTAATAATTTTTACAGCTGCAATACCAGCCCTCAAGTTTACTGGCCTCGTCGATACATTTCTGAGTGATTTTGTCGACTGCGCAATTGTCACTTTGAGGGTCAAATATAGATGGCGGACATTCTTCGATTACACTGTCGTATGCTTCCTTACATCCGAAATCTTTACTTTCCACAGTTAAGTCCGATTTGTTCCGGAGGTGACCTTCAAAAACATTCCAGTACTCACTTCTACTCTGAGTAGACCATGAAAACCCGCCGTTAAAAATATATTTCGTGTTTTGCCGACCCGGCCCTTATTTGGCGAGCCCAGAATTATGTAGTTTTAATGTTGTTTTTTAGCGTTATTATATGGTTCTGAGTTTGCATTCACAAAAAGAAGATATAGGTTTTGGCGGTGGTGAGTTAATTTTTTGATGCGGGAAAGTAGCACTGTCACAGTCTGCTACAGTCTGCTACAGTGTCACAGTAGCATTGTCACAGTCTGTCTAGGAAATACACCAGAAAAAACGGCGAGTTTTTCTGATTTGTTCCAAGCTTCTTATGAGGAAAAAATACTCGGAAATGTAACTGTTTCCTGTCTATGCATTCTCTGTAGACTTGGGTGCATGGATAAAAGGGATCAGTTTTTAAACATTCCCACGGCGTATAGATATGTGGTGGATAACCACTACATTTATGCTCATGCTCACAGCATTTAAATAGCTACAAAATATCGTTTCACAGTGTTTTTTGATCAAGAATGTGAGAAAAATACAAAAACCAATACAGTCCCGATATTCTTAAAAATATTGGTTAACTACTAGATACCACAAAAGGTGACAGAGGAATTCAAAAACAAGATGTCAAGATAACGTGAATTAGGCTCTTAATGTTAGACGATACACGATGGAAGAACGTCTGGACTGAAAAATGGTATGGTTGAATAACTCAAAGTTTAAGGATAGGTAGATAGCATTGTCTTTATCCCATATCGCATTAATATGGGTTTAAGAAAAAACTTCAAGTTTTCCAACCATACTATTTATATACACAAGGCGCGCCGTTAACATACAACTTTTGGTTCCAAAATTTTCCAGCGAAATAGCCTACGCACGGCTTAACAGGCAGGTTTTTTTTGTTATTTTTGATTATAACTTTGCGTAAATATTTGCGTTAAAAATAATAATTTTTTCCGTTAAAAACGCCTACGCATTGATCTGTTAACAGGCATATTTGCTGTTAACAGGCAGGTTTTCAAAAGTTTTAGGCTGCCTATGTACGGCGCACATTGTGTATTTTAAATGCGCTATATTGTATGTATAAATATAATTGATTACATTACTCGTGAATTGAAAATTGCCACCACTGGCGAAGAAAAACTGACCAACTGCCGATATACAGCTATCCCTGTGGCATGTTCCATTTTCCAAGTGACACTTAAATACAAATGTTAACAGCTAAGTTGATTGGGAGTTAAGTTAAGTTTTGAGTTTCCTCAAAAATAGATTTTGTAAAACTAGCAGTTTGACTCGTAGATCACTAATTTACAACATGAAAATTTTTTTAAGAGGCACCTTTTTGGGCTAGAGAGCAGCCTATTTACATATATGTATATTTTTTATTTCAAATTCGTGTTCTGTGGGACAAACTACATCATATTTTGAACTTTTATTGAAATGTATTAAAATCTATTATTTTCCAAGTGGGAAAAAACTGGAATCACCTCATTTACAGTGTGGACAGTATAAATACGACAATATGAAATATCAAAGTAGTACTGGTCGTTCAAAGTATAAACTCACTGATATAGAAATATTGAGCAGTGGGATTCCACATTCGATGGCATTTTCTTGGTTGATACATTCACGATAGTGGCCTTTACATTCCATACCCCAAGTGTCCCATCCATGAGCGTTACAATCCTCAAAGTCTTTATGCAAAAGCTGAAGTCCTTCGCATTTCTGCGTCCCATCGCTGCACTGACAATCGAACAGGCGATTACCCCGACGGATATTGTCCAAATGCATGTTGATGAATTTGACAACATCACGTTGTTTGTCCGAGCAATCTTTCATTAGCTCCATTGACATGTTCGGACAGTCACTTTGCTGGTTCAATATACATATAATAGGGTCTTGTTAACGCTCTTTTCAGATCCTAAGTATTACTTTAATAAAGGCACTATTTTATGGACTGCCCTCCTAAGATAGCCTGTGGATTCGACAGTGTCGAGCTCAAAAACTAAGAGCTGCCCTGAGCTGGTCGGTCTAGCTCAAAAATTAAATTGAGCTGGCCTGCACTAGTTTGTCGAACCCAAAAATAGACATTAGCTGGCCTGCCGAACTGCCCAGCCACCTCAGGTGGCCTACCAGTCTACCCTGACAAATGTCTGAATAGAATAATGTTATTTAAAATATACAGTCCCGAGCCCATTAAATGACGTACTCGCCAAAAACGCGTCACTTAAGGGGGTCGCCTCACTTACGGGGCGTCACTTAACGGCGGCGGGACTGTATGTAACAATATGTGCTAAAAAGAAAGTTGACAATCCCTTTAAAAATGTGAATCAAGTTGTTGAGTACTCCGTAGAAATAATTTGATTTTTCTGGAAACTTTGATTTTCATCAAATAAAAATAATCGGTGTACGTAGATATACAGACTCCACTTGATTTCTGTACTCTGAAATAAACCGATTGGCTTCCCAACTGCTCAAAAATTATCGCCCTGACATATGCATTAGAGAATTATAAAACTGAGTTCAAAACCAAGTTGATAATGGCCAATCGTTCAATATGACTGAAATCAAATTATATTCAGCAAATTATATTCGCGCTCTGATTGTGAAATGGGACTAAAGTTTACTCTGGAAGAATCTGCAATCGACCGAAAAACGCCCTTATTAATTATACTGGTAATGCTAGATTTGCAGAAAATTACAGTTGTTAGTAACTGGTAACCTGAATAAAAACAGTGTTGTAGTGTTTTTAATTTTGTTTAGAATAAAACCAATTAATTCGCTCTGCACTGTCTCATTATTTCGTTTTAATCGTTATCCAAAAATTGAACATACGAGTGATATTCGGGCGGGTGGTGAAGTTTGGAAAATTATAGAAAACAATCATAATGAATTTATTATCTTTCAATTATTCAATTAATATAACATTATTATATGGCGGCGCTTCCAACCTGATTGTCCACGTAACAAAAAAAGAAAGAAATTGTTATTTATTTTTCTCCGTTGCTATGGTAACGCGACCAATCAAAATTGACAGCGCAAGACAATTAAGGTCTTACGCGGATAATATACATTGTATCGCTCACGAGCTTATTTCTGAATAATGAAATGATCGGTAGATCAAACAAACTACACAAAATAACTAGTTATTTTAACACCAGTTATGTTAACAGTTTGTGGAATTTGATAAATCTCCTACGCCATAGCCAATTATGTCATCAAAATTAATTATGTTAATAGTTTTTGAGATTTGATGGTATCAACATAACTGGTTATGGAGTGTAGCTACACGATATTATTTGAAAAATATACCGGTTCGTTTTTTGATTGTGCTTGTTCCTTTCAAAGTTATAATCAGATTTTTTTACTTTTTTATCAATTAGAGTTGGTTTGCGTCGCAGAAGTTCTTACACTCCATAATAATTTATGCACAGTCTGCGGTGGTGTTGAAGAAATGGGTCTACCCGAATAGCGAGCGTTATTTGGGGTAATAAAATATACATACGGTAGTACTAAAGTAATAGTAACACCGTGGAATTATTAATTGTGTTAAACACACTTTCCGTTATTAACGTGTGTTTAAAACACAAAAGTCCGGATCTAATTTCGGTCTCCGTTCATGAAAACATATAAATTATTTGTTTTATTTTTAAAATATCTTTTAGTGTCATCAAAACTATTTTCAAGTGCTATTACTTTTTAGAATTGAACATTTAAGACCTGCTACCACGTTAATCACTTATTCATGCAATTTTTGGCCCCGAAATTTAATGCAACTTCAGAAAACTATTTGGGCTTAACCCCTGACAACGATTATCTAAAAGTTTTCCGAAGAAAGTTTTTCTTGCGTTAGGTGAAGTTTTTTGAGTTACGTGGTGTTAACATACGGCCGAAGGGCTAAAAATTTTAGCCTAAAATACGTCAAAATCGAAACATTTTTATGGGTTACGGGCAAAAATAGGCTCCCTGTATCATGATATATCACGACTCATTGGGCCAAAATCTACCAATATTAGTTAATTTTTTGTCAAGATAAGACCTGTCTTTACATGATTATTTGAACCAGCTTGCCTGTGTAAGCAATCGTTTTCTAATTGTGATAGGACTGCTGAGCATATCTCGTGATCTCTGCATGCCTCAATGAGTTCTTCGCAGACCGGCGGAGCAGGTTCATTCTCTCCCTGACTTTTCGGCATAATAATAAAAGATCACTTGTTCTAGTCTGACAATCGAAGTCCAAATAACATCAATCTAACAAAAAAAAATGGGGCTTGTTAATCTCTATCGCTCTTTTTTCTGTTGTCAGCTCGAACTCGGTGATAAAATGCAGACTTATTTCTCTTTTTTCTCTATCGTTTTTTTGGGGGGAGTACGCACAAGAAAAAACGATTTTTTTTGTTGGGGGAGTACGCCACTTTTATCATGACAGATAAACTCCAGTTCTCGATACAACTTGAGAACGGGTTAAGAGTCCCTTCTGTGGTGGTGTATACTGCCTTTTTTACCTGAATTGTTACTCTTCACACATTTTATTTCCCCAATTCGATTTTCCAAGGCTTTTGTAGTTCAAAAATATTGCAACAATCTTTGCTTTAAAATTTGAAATTTCATTGTGAATTTCGTTTGATTGCGTTAATTATTTTTAATAAATCTAAAATACATCCCCTGTGCAGTTCTCTAGCCGACATTTTTGTCGAAAAAATAATGTATTACGTAATGATGGCCAGATAACTGCGCAGGGCTTATGCGGACTGATTGGAAAATTCTCGACCAAAAACGACCAGATAACAGCATGATGTATTGCGTAATATCAAATTGTTATTGGCCAATGAGAGACCGGCCAGACGTTTAAGTGTAATTATTATTACGAATATTTTTTGTGCCGTCGCGCTAATCTGTAGCAAGTTAACCCTGAGGTTGACTTGATACGGGTGATAAAAAATATAATAAGCCCATCAAGTCAACCTCGAGGTTAACATGATACGACGTATCATTGATACGCTTTTGAATAACCGCATCAAGTTGACCTCCCCCCAAAATTCTCTTTTATTTTTCGAGAAA
This sequence comes from Oikopleura albicans, assembly GCA_004367875.1. Lineage (NCBI taxonomy): Eukaryota > Metazoa > Chordata > Appendicularia > Copelata > Oikopleuridae > Oikopleura > Oikopleura albicans. Next base: position 1,071,990 of record SCLG01000004.1, read on the forward strand.
AACATCATTTCATGAATTTAGATTTCATGTGACGACGCTTCGCTACGTGGTCAAAGCTTAACTGATGTCGACCATAAATTCGTAATCACACGTTTCAAACGTGACGTTTGTGTTTACAATAGAATTTATCTCAAAAATTAATGGATTTTTAAAAACACGCCAAAATATTTTTAAACCTCATTGAAATCTATTTTGAGTCTATTTGGGGTACAAAAAGTCAACATTATACATTTAAAAACGAAAATCATAAATTTTAGGAATAATATTATATGTGAATTGATAAAATCTAATTTTTCGTGGCCCATGATTCAATGGGACATGAATCATGGGACAACTAAGCTGCTTTGTCTAAGCAGATTTTTCATCAATAACACAATTAGTGATTAAAAAGTTGACCGTTTTTTTTTTCTGAAAAACCTTTTTCTGCTGAAAAACATGTTAAAAAAATATGGTCACGTTTGAGTGGACTGAACGAATATATTTTTTTTAATCATTAACCTTCAAACACATATTTAAAAAAGTTCCGTGAACACAGATGCGGAAGATTGTCCGCATCATCACTCTTTGTGTTCTTACCTACGTAATTTTTTATTAACAAATCGATAGTTCTGAATCGAATGAGTATACTCTCGAAAGCTCTGCGACCACCAAAAAATTTGATTAAACCAAAAAAACACAAATTCACCGGTTAACCGGGTGACATAAGGGGTTCATTTATTCCAGGCTAGTGGGCCGTTGAATACTAAACAGTTTTGGAAATATATGGGTCACTTTTTTTCGAATACCAATATTTGTATTGAGTGCCCAGCTCAGAGAAAAAAATGTGCGTGAAAACCATTAATTGCAAATAACGTCTTTTTTGAGGTTCCCTGGCTCCAATAAATGACTAATTAATATTCGTTACGGAAATAAAATTTATATTTATATTTTCTCTTCGACTTTGTAATCGATTATTCTATGTTAGTTTTCACTCCCGTTACATTTAATAAAATAAAACATCGAAAGAACGCGTTTTAGATTCTAATGCGGACAATCTTCCGCAGTTTGTGTTTGAAGGTTAAACTATAATGATTCGAATTTTTCCCAGACAGTCGGACAGAACTCATGCGGTAGAAACGTTAGGTTGATAGTCTTTTGTCTGACAATAAAGCAAATCACATTAAAAACTCAGACAATAGTTTATATGGTTTTTAATAGTCGTAATAATACATAATACTATGTCGGAATTTCCAATACAATAATGATAACTGTCTAGCAGTCAACTTAGAAAAATGAGTTAATATAACCAAAAAACTAAAAACGTGACTTAATAGCCAATAAAATTTCGACATATACGAATGAATCTAGGTTGGTAATCTAATTTTTCCGCAAGTTCACGTAGTCAGACAAACCAATTTACCGTTTGTTGAATATGAACTAACTTAATTGTAATTTCAAAAGTTCAGAGATGGCCGAAACCGGCGACCGCCAGACCTTGGGGTGAACAAATATGAACATTTGGACAAACGAGGAATCAGCTGACTATAAGGTTTAATAAAAAATGTTTTCTTGAAACAAAAACTCCCACTTTACGTAATTTAAAATGCGAAATTCAAAATTATGTAATTGCAATAATGAAATATTAAATAAAACAGAATTTATGTAAACCATGTTGTCTAATGCAAACCATTCTGGCTTAGTCTAGCTCGAGTGAGTCATTTTTAAACTGACTTAACTTATGCATGACACCGTAAAAATCGGCTCAACACAGGTAAGCCTGCCTTTCAAAAACTAAGCCAGAAATTGCATTGGTTTAGCTCTGCCTACCTCACATATGCCAAGCTGAGCCAAGGTGACCCCGGGTAGTGGTAGATATGGTAGAAGTGGGCAAATCGAACATTTTTTGAAAAAAAACTGGTAAAGCCAAATTGTAGAGCTCGTCAAACTACGTCGCTCTGACTATTCAGAACGTGATTTGGACCACCGGGCCCCCTAGAGAGCTGTTTAAATGTCCAACCTACGCAAACGAACGACTTTTTTCTGGACCACTTGTACCACCTACGCCCACCTCGGATTAGGTTGCAAATAGGCGCAAATTAGAGCTTAGGGTCTGAACCTGTAGATTCTACCATATCTACCAGTGATGATCGAATCAGACCAAATTCACAACGAAACTTATTTCACCAAGACCGTGGATAGCGGCGTGGGTTAATACAATTATACCCTGTGACACGTACGTTTCTTAGAATTCAAGACCAAATATAATTCATTACAAAGCTTTGCAAAGATAATAAGTATAAGCCCACTCCATATTTCACTCACAAGCGTGAGTCCAACTGTGAGTTCACTGACCCTAAAATATCGATTACGCATTTTCTATGGTACTAGAAAGTTTTGTTATTATAAAACCGATTGATAATTCTTATTTTTTGGCACCGGGTGCATCGTTATGGTTTTTCGCCCATACTATAATGAATCAGTTTTTTGTATTTTTTTGCGAAAGATGACGGATGCACTTTTTGATTTGAACTTTTTGATTTGGATTTTTTGATTTGCAGATGATTTTGAAGCAAACTTTTCCCAAAAATGGGAATTCAATTTTTATTGAATATTGAGCTCCATATAAGTCCGGCGATCTTTTTATGTGTTGCGAGCCCTGCCCGCGAGTCCAAATTTTGCGCGTGGATTTTTCTACAAAAAACCTAAATGAAGTATTTTTTTTCTCATCAACAATAGTAATTAACATTTTTAGGAAAACATGTTTTTGAAACTGAGTTTGAAATTCATTTATTGCAAAAAAAAAATCCTATTTTCGGATTTTCCGTTTACTGGGTAGAAATATGTTACATTGTTCATCGGAACCAGATGTATTACATCAGGGTTAACGCTAATCTGATAATGATTCTGGTATATTTTTAATATCTCTATTACCCAGATTAATTTGAAGTTCTTCCAGGTTGGAACTTTCAACATACAAATTGTACATTCCCAACATTACATTATGTAATTATAATTTTGATTGCAACCATCATGAACTCAAATTTATCGTATCGATTTTAGTTTGTTTCTTTTTTTCGTGATTTTGAAGCACGTAAATATATACGGTATGAGTCGGTGAGTTTGTCCGCAGTTTTTTGTGTTAACCCCCAAACACGACCCCCGGATGTTTGTCCGGCCTGTGTAAAAAACGCAATTTTTGAGTTTTTTGGCTTTAACAAATAAATAGCAGTGAAAACCAACATAGAATAATCGATTAGAAAGTCGGAGAGAAAACAAAAAACACAATTTTATTTCCATTATCAAACATAATTAGTCATTGATTGAACCCAGGAAACCACAAAAAAGAGATTTTTGGAATTAAAAGCTTTCAAACGCAATTTTCGACATGTTTTTTTTTTCAGAACCGTAAATTAAGTAGACGGCTAACTACCCTGTCAAAATTAACCCCTTACGTCGCCCGGTTAGTGGTTCGTGAATTTGTGTTTTATTGGCCAAATTGACCAAAAACTGTCCAAGGGTGGTTAAGGAGTTTTCGAAAGTATGCTCATTCGATTCAGGACCAGTGATTTGCATATGTTGAGAACGAGTAGAGTAGAGTAAATGAGGGGCCGGACAGTAAATGAGGGGCCTCGTGTTTGGAGGTTAAGCCTGGTGTATAGAATAAGTTTAGCTAGTTTGTCCCAATTTGTAGCCAAAAATCGCCATTTTAATAATACGGTCTTATTATTTCATTATTTTATTCCTAATATTTTCCCCCATAGAATGTTTTATTCCATGATGATTAGATTGTCGGTTTTGACTGACATAACCTCATCATTTTGTTTTGCTACTTTTTTTTTATGCGTCTTTAGGCAAACACAATTTTACACCTATACTATAAATATGTCATTTATTAGTAGTCTGTTAAATTACTTGCAATTAGTTGTGAATAGGGGAGTGATGCGATGAAGTGAAAAAATATACAAAAGGCCGATATGCACCCCTAATTGTCGCTCGTCAAAGGACGAAAAATAGTCATGTTTTTTTTTCTCTCCAAACCGTGCCGAATAAAGCAAATTAAACGTCAGAGACGAAATTAAACCATTAAGAATAAAAAAAACCCACTTTTCATAATATAATTAAACTATACATGCATAGAAATAAGATAACCATTCATATAATTACCTTCTGAAATTTTAATGAATTCAATTAGATTTGCATCAATGCCACGGTTGATGCTTATAATTAAGGTCAGGTTATCACAAATAATAGCCGAAAATCACCCCCAAGCTTGAAAGCAGCACCATGAAGCGGCATACCGTACGAGTAGGTCAAAATTGTTTATTTTTCCGTGAAATAAATTTTAGTTTATAGTAACTTTGGTAATTATAAAACAATTTCAATAGGTAAATGGCTACCGAGAATCTAATTTTGGCACTTAGAAAGGCCCAAAACCAACCGGTTGGGAGAAAACCGCCAAAAAACACTCAAGTTTAAGGTCTTCGTGATTGTGGTCCACGAGCGCAGGGAACGCAATGATAGTTTTCTGACATTGATCATATGCTGTAATTTTGATAAACGGTATGACCTACTTTTGCAGACGAGGTTAGTTAATCAGTTATACTTATTAGTTAACTCCAAATATACTACACTAGGTTACTTTAATTTTAAACAAAACCTTTTTTCCACAAATGTAAAATTAAAGCCCTGACGGGGGTAAAACGGAAGATAAGACCGCAGTGCGTTTGCGTTTTGTCAGTAAGCATTACTTTTAGAAAAAAAAACAAAATAAACTTATGTTTTGACATCGGTTTAAATAAAATCATAACTTTTGGCAAACATAATTCAAAAAATCTAAAAAAACAGTTTATTTCATATGCCGAGTAAAATCTTCTAATCATATCTCTTGGTCTGTTTCTCTCTCACTCATATTTACAAGAATTGGTTTAAATGACAATTGTCTTTTTTCGTTTTTATTCTTCATTTGGAATTAAAACATCCGTCTTCAAACATTACCTTCTTTCCGAAGCAAAGTTAGAAATTATTTGCTTTGCTCAACAAGAAAAATAGTTACAAAAACGGNTTGATTCAGGACCAGTGATTTGCATATGTTGAGAACGATCAGAGTAGAGTAAATGAGGGGCCGGACAAACGTCCGGCCTCGTGTTCAGGGATGTGGCAAATAATCGTGTTTGGAGGTTTTCAGCCCTAAATTCGAGTTAGAGAAATTTTCCTTGCCACAGGGACTTGCTGAAAGTCTTCCTGAGATGACTTTGGAGACATCTGGCTAATTTTTTTTTGGTCTAGCTGGATTCAGCATGTTTAAATAACCCAAAAATAATAATAATAAATAAATAATAATTTTATACTTTAAAAACAGTCACAAAGGGGTTTTGTGACGATCGTCACAATGTGACCCCTACGGGTTATGAGAACACCTGTGACCCTTGGGAGTTAAGCCTGGTGTATAGAATAAGTTCAGCTAGTATGTCCCAATTTGTAGCCAAAAATCGCCCTTTTAATAATACGGTCTTATTATTTCATTATTTTATTCTCAATATTTTCCCCATAGAATGTTTTATTCCATGATGATTAGATTGTCGGTTTTGACTGACATAACCTCATCATTTTGTTTTGCTACTTTTTTTTTATGCGTCTTTAGGCAAACACAATTTTACACCTATACTATAAATATGTCATTTATTAGTAGTCTGTTAAATTACTTGCAATTAGTTGTGAATAGGGGAGTGATGCGATGAAGTGAAAAAATATACAAAAGGCCGATATGCACCCCTAATTGTCGCTCGTCAAAGGACGAAAAATAGTCATGTTTTTTTTTCTCTCCAANATTAGTTAACTCAAAATATACTACACTAAGTTACTTTAATTTTACTAGTACACAAAACCTTTTTTCCACAAACGTAAAATTAAAGCCCTGACGGGCGTAAAATGGAAGATAAGACCGCAGTGCGTTAGCGTTTTGTCAGTAAGCATTTCTTTTAGAAAAAACAAAACAAAATAAACTTATGTTTTGACACCGGTTTCAATAAAATCATAACTTTTGGCAAACATAATTCAAAAAATCTAAAAAAACAGTTTATTTCATATGCCGAGTAAAATCTTCTAATCATATCTCTTGGTCTGTTTCTCTCTCACTCATATTTACAAGAATTGGTTTAAATGACAATTGTCTTTTTTCGTTTTTATTCTTCATTTGGAATTAAAACATCCGTCTTCAAACATTACCTTCTTTCCGAAGCAAAGTTAGAAATTATTTGCTTTGCTCAACAAGAAAAATAGTTACAAAAACGGTGACAAAAATTAAAAAAGGGTAATTTATCAGGTTCTCCAAGGTCAGAAAATTTAAAAAGGCTTTAACTCTCAGGGCAAATTCGTGATGATTGTCACAAATCGATCTAAGATGTTCTGATTAAACAAATGCCCTCAAACAAGTTGTTCAAAAATGATACAATATGAAAAATAGACGGGTATAAATTATACCGTATAATCAAATTTGATGGTAAAAATTGAGAAAAAAATCGTGGATGTGCTGATTTATAACTCCTACACCTAGTGTACAAACCGACTGTTCCTCTTGGGAGTTAACTTCTCAACCCATGTTTTCGATTCGAATGTTTCCGAAGTCGAATTAAATTTCTCTCGAGTCTATTTTCATTTATCCTCAAAAAACAAATTTATGCGAGGACGCGCGTTTCAAGATATTATGGAATTCTACAGTTTAAAAAAATGAGTTATGTTTTAGTCAAAAATGTATTTGAAATCGAATTGGCAAATCGTTTATATAAAATCAAAAAAAAAATACGTGATATCCATACAATAGACGACTGTGGTACTTTCGACACATCTGGTGTATTGACTATTGTTCTTTTCAAATGCTTCCGATATGGAAATTACACAATAATTAAAATAAAATAACTTTTAACATGTGACTTGTCTGTAATGTCTGTCCCACAAATGTTGTAGTGAATAGTTGCAGCCCTTGGATTGTCTCATAATTTTTATGAGTCATAAAATAAGGTTTGTCGGTGGTCTTATAAGGTCCAAGGCTCGGCTTAATTCAAAAATCACATAAGCTGCCCTGAGCTTGCCTGTTAAGAAAAAATGAGCTGTTCTGAGCTGGCCTATCGATCTGGAAAATAAGAATGAGCTGCCCTCAACTAGCCTGTCGACATTTTGAGCAGAAAACTAAAAGTGAGGTGATCTGGACTAAGAACTTACAGACCGCCGTATGCACTAGGCAGTCTATAACTTAATTCCATGCCACTAAATACTTTTTACGAGCCATCCATATTCTAAATGAGCGGCATGGAATGGCTTTTCCAGTGAAAATTTCAATTTGAAAATTTTACTCAGTTTTTGGATTATTAGCCACGTAACATAGCCAATGCTCTTCATTTAAAATGTCTGATTTTAGATTTGGAATACATACAATTACTAGTTAATATTTGAATGACAGAATTGCGACCCAAATTAATGTCTTGAAATGACATCTTAATGCAAATCGTTGTCAACTCAAGGCCGAACGGTTCGGCCCGAACCGCATAAAGTCTTTATATTTGGACCAACTGAAGTTCAATTTGATGCATTATAATAATTTGGTATACCGGAAATATAACTTCAGTTCGAGCATTAACTGATGTTCAGGTATATTTGGGGAAAATCGGCCTGCATATCTAGAGGTTTTTACAAAATTTTCCTAAAAAACGCACATCTGAGGAGACATTCACATTTAGAGAGCGTACCGCTAGAGACCCACTATTTGGTCGGCGTACTTTCTGCTAGCTTTGAATTTCAAATGTTAAGCTCAATTTTTGAATCAGAATAATCGTATCGGAAAATAGTTGGATAGTTAACCGATGGGGAACGTTAACACGCGACAAATGTCAAGGAATGCATGGGATGCATCAATAGGATGAATTTTGACATTTGAGAGTTAGTTGCTTAAAAAAATTGGTGATCATTTTGTGTGTGGGGAGAAATTATGATGTTGCGGATAGTATTCTGCTTGAGCGTCATATCGGCTCAGGCACAGAGATTCATAGTTATGATGTGTTTTATACACTACTTTATGAAAATTTAATGGTAAGATCTTTTTTATTTTTTAGAATACAGAGTACGAACTTCATTATTAAATGACAACTTAATAAAAATAACCATTGAGCGGAAATCTCCGAAACCTATTAGTTTAAATCTTAGAAATACAGTCCGCGCTCCCATAACGAATGCTTTTCATTTTAAAAGAAAAGCAATAATTGTCTATGGTTTATGAAAGCTTGTGACACGTTTTTTTCTGAAATGAGAGTAGCAACTGTATATGCAATTATACGCCATCATTTTGGAGAGGGTCTTTTAAAACCTCAGGTTGATGTGAGCATAATTGGAAGAACTGTATCACATTTTAATCACTTTGGTTCCTCTTATTAATAATTTGCCTCTATAATTTCACACTAACTTAAATCATGGCCGCTGATTGGTCCCTTTAACCTATCGTTCTCGCGCGAGAAAATTAGCAAAAATAGAATTAAACCGTGGTACATGTAACAATCAATCACATTCTTGGGACCTGGTTTTAGAACTTTTAAATCTCTTATAAGGCTGATACGTGTGAGTCATCGATAACTGAAAATGAATGCTCAAAACAAGAGGATCTCATTTACAAAATTACCACTGATGAGATCGAGAATCATCATAAGGAATGTGTTATGGATTTTTAACATGACATAAATTATACCCCTAACCAGTTATTTTAACATCAGTCATCTTAACAATGTTGGGTTTTGTTAACACTTTTTGGACCAAAACTAATCGCGATTTCCAATTATTTTACCAAATTGTTCACATAGTTATCTTAACACTTTTTGAGCAAATTTTTCACATTATTTTTTCACATAATGATTCGTTAATATACCGGTAGGAGGAAATGTCTTTCATGGCGCCAGTTTACGACTGTGCATTTGTTGAGTTTTTTTGGAGTCTTGAATAGCAGCTGTTTCACAAGCAAGAAGTACCAATTTACTCTTTTTTCGCTCACAATTTGGTTGGTTAATTATATTATATATTTTTTTCTATCGTTAAACGAAGTATAATAAAAGTCTTTGAGTCAAAGGACTACCGTTCATATATCAGAAATAAAAACACGCAACACCCAAAAAGGTTCCAGAATGGTTAGATGACGCCTTGGAGAATATGCCCTTGGAAGCGAACATTATTGACCTCGTCGAATATATCAACAAACACCCAGAACTTCACAACGGAGCACCCTTCAAGTATTTGACCCAAAATCAAAAATACATTCTTTTGGCGCTCGAAAATCGACGAAGGAAGCAAAAATTCGAGAATATGAGACGTACTCGAAATTTCGGTAAATACTCAGCCTTTGCCGTAATAATCTGACGAATTCTTTTGCGTATTTTCTAAATGGTTTTTTTTTCTACGTCCTTAACTCTCCAATAATGCGCAATTTTTGATGCCGATATCTCCATCCAGAAAATACGCAAGAAAACGTCGAATTTCAAAATCAACAAAGGATATTAAAGGGAGAAGTACGAATGATACTTGGATCTATCCAATGAACGAAATTGACCGAAATCAAATTTGCCCAGATCAAATTGAGGGGTTAGAAGAATGGGATTATGGATCTGATGAAAATTTAATGGTTAACATTTCTGATAGAAAAATTGTACTTCGGGAACGCGTCAGTGTTGACCATATTCAAATTGATGGCACAGGAACACTTAAAAAAGTAGTCCAATAACGGGTCGTTTGATACAAAGCAGCAAATAAGTTAGTATTTTTTTGTATATTTTTTTTCAAATATCATCGTTTACGTGACAATCTTGTTCCTAATTTTAATACACCGAAGGCATGTACTTTATTTTTTAAATGAGAAAATGATTTGGTGGTAAAATTATTAATAATAAGTACTACACCACCTGCGCCGTTATGTTTCCGGCCGTTATGTTTCCGCTCAGCCCCGTCGGTGCCATTATATTTCCGCTTTTTCAAGAAATTTTTCCGGTAAATCCGCCTACGCACTGCGCTGTTATGTTTCCGCCGAAAATATATTTGGCCTTAATATTTTCTTTATTAAAAAATTATTAAGAAAATTATAAGAAAATGTATTTTTTTGGGAATTTTATCTTTTATTTCTCTCCTTGGCAGTTCATTCGCGAATTTTTGCGCTTAGAAATTTGAAACATTCCAGAACGGCCCGGTAGGAGCCGTTATGTTTCCCACATACAAGTTTCCGATAAATCGCCTACTCATTGCGCCGTTATTTTCCCGACGGTGCCTTTATGTTTCCGGTTTTTCAAACAATTTGGTAGAAACATAACGGCGCAGGTGGTGTACAAGATTTTTTTTAAGTGTGAACAGGAATGCTAATTTTTGGCGAGCCCTTGGATTCATCAATCGGGGTTGAACTTCGCGCCAAATCAATAAATGTGACCACTGGGGGCGAATTTTGGATCGGATCACGATCGTGTAGATATGAGCACACCGGGGTAGTGACACTGTATGGAAATCACACTGACATGCTTGATATCCCAATCGTCGGACAAAAATACCTCTGGTGCGCTAATGGCGCAACATGTGAATTTCATGGCACTGAAAAGAAAACTTGGACATATTTGGCCGATCATTTATTTGCCGGGAATTCGGCAGTTCGTGTCAATGATTTTGTTTATGATGAGAGTGGCATTTTTGTTCATCGGTTGTCGCGATATGGCGCGTGGAAGGACGCGCGACTTTGTACCACTGGTCATGGGTTTCTTCATAAAAACACAAATACTTTAAAAACTACCACTGCCTTATTAGGTACTTTATAATACAAGCCAATGTGCCAAAACAAAATTTGGTTTCTGTTTATTGAAGAGAATAACTTTACACTATTGGGCGCTGTAGTAGCGCTACGTATAGTACCGGCTGAGTTTCATGAAAATCGGCCGAGCGTTTCTAGATTATTTGTAATTTTTTTCGATTGATTTTTCAGGGTGTCTCTTACTTGTGTCACTTAGTAAATCAATCGACAAAAATTAACATTTTAGTTCAAATCTCTCCTGTATGGGGAGTAATACATCAGATAAACGTAAAAAACAAACGGTAGTAGTGTCGTTCATTATTAATGAATCATTACTAATGAATCATTAGATACACAGATTATTTTAAACACATTTTAAATCAAATTTTTATAAAAGCTTTTAAAAACCGGTTAAAACTTTAACGAATTCCTTATTGTGTGTTGTTACATTGTTTAGGAATTTATAAAATAACCATACATAACTAATTCTGTGATGTTTCAAAAGTTGTTAGCTTTCAAATCTCGTGTCTATTACAATGTTATTTTATAAAAAAAACCCATTTTAGCCAAGATTTTATCGATTTTTATGACTCAAACATAACAGCTTACTGTACGCCGGATAATTTCAATTGTGTTGATGATATCTTTGTTGTTGGAATTGCTGGTTCCTTTGTGCCTGAAAATGAAACTATATTTATTTCTTTACAAGAGATTTTTGAAGAATGGCTTGATGTGCCTGAGGGCAATTCTAGTCCGTTTGTAGTCGTTCGACAGGGTCAGAATAATCAGCTTTTGGGTGATGGCACAACGGTTAATGAACAGGTGACGTTAGATCTCGGTGGTGAAGCTGTTGGATTCGATGTTATTATTACTTTCGATATGGACTGGACCCAGGAAATGGTAAACGAAAACAAGTATCATGATTAATAGTCTCATTGAAGTGGTCCCCGTGTAAGGCCCCTCAAGTAAGCGGTCAGTTGCGCTAAATAAGGGTCGCTAGTTTTTTTTTAGAAAAAAATAAGTACTGAAAGTAAGGCTTATAATTTTATAATTATATCTCATAGGACTCGGTCCCGTACAGTTAAGTTCTTTTTTCCCAGAGCATACTGTATTTAATTATTGTGGGCTTATAGGGCCTATTTATTTGCAAATTGATTCGGCCATATTGTAGAGCTCAAAAAGTTAGTAAGAAAAAGTGTGAAAATGAAATTCAGAAAATGTCTGTTGAGGGCTCTAGAATTTTTCGAAAATCAAAATATGGCGTGTAAACTCTCAAAATTTGCAGATTTTGTATCTAGAAATAAAATTTTGTATCTATCATAAAATGGACCTTCGAAAAATTCTAGATTTCGCCTTTTCAAATAAATAGGCCCTATAGGGCGCCTTCAGTGTAGGCCCACTATAATTAAATATAGTATGCTCAGCGAAAAAAAGATGTAAAACAATAGTTTCTGTAGAATTACATGTAATTTTCCGGAATTTTTCGAAGCAGAAACTCATTGTACAGCAGTCATTGTAGCAAAAACGAAAAATCCAAAAAAGGTGTTTTTTAACCTAATTAAGGATCAAACAAAAACAAGTATTGGATATTCAAGTAGCATTGCGGAGGATGTCAATGCCAATCAACCTATCATAACATTAGCCGACGATGTCAGTGCGTGGAATACTGGCGATGAAATTGCCATCGGCTCAACAGACTACAGGTCATTTGGTCAATATCTATTTTGCGTGTCTTTAAAAGCGTTTTGGATATAAAGTCATTTTTCGCTCTTATATACCGGTAAGAGTAACCGGTATAGTAGACTTCAGTACTACTCAGCGTGACCCATAAAGCACACATTTTGTATGTAGTCTGGACTCAAATGTAGCGTCTAGAGAACATTTCTAAACTCTCAAAGGCCTTATTTTTCAGTAAGAAAAAAATAGAGCATAAAATTTGAGATAAAGTTGTCAAAACGATTTTTTTAAAGGTATGTTACATACCGTATGTATCATAATAAATTACGCGATATTGAGGGTCAGTCTGCAAAAATGTAGATTTTGAACGGGGACGAGTTAACGATAAAAATAATTCAATCTAGCGCCAAAAAATTTTGAATTTCGTTTTTTTTCAAATTTCCGGTCTACGCTGAGTATTACAGTACGATGTTCAATATGGTGACCAATAAAAAAGCCAAGACCAAACAGAAAAGTTTACGCTGGTAGAGTGTACCGACTGTAATAATAATCAAGTCAAGCTCAGGATCTAAATGATATAATCCAAATAATATAAATTTGATTACACAGGGTGCACCGTTAACCGGCCACAAACAATTCTCAATCAGTGGTCGGTTCAACACGCACGGTGCGTGACGCACCCTTTGTAAACACGTACATATGAATAAGCCTCTGGACCGTTGATGATAAAAAATAAAGAATCCATAAAAAGCTTGATACCATTCCAACATACCTGCATTGGGGCCGAATTGACAGTCGATCAGGAGTAGATCAGCGTGCTCCTGTCATGATTATCACGCGAAACGTTAAAATTCAGGAATTTGGAATTCAATAGTTCAAAGCTCTAAATTTTATTATATAAAATAACGCCACCGACTGAACTGGTATCATTTCTTATTGGTCGAAAGGCTAATATGCTATTAGTAATAGGTCTGAAGGGTTATCCGTCTCAAGTAAAAGTGGATAAAGGCTAAAGTGGAGAAAGGCTAAAGTGGATAAAGGGTAATCCGTCGAAAATGTTTGGTACAAATCAGGTTTCCATGAAAATGCAGGTTTTTTGCCGTAGGTACACCACCTAACAGTCCGTTTTTTCCGCCTACGCACTACCTGCTTAAAATAAGACTTACACTTAAAATAAGAGGCTACAAAATTTAGACGGATTCTACTTTCTAATATTCGAACGTGATACTAATTCTGTCCCTGGCAAAATAACACGTATGTTAGGTATTCTTGAATAACATTGAAAATCGAATGAAAGGGTGAAGTAGGAGACGAATGTCAATATGCAAAAACGCGAGAATCGCAAGAAGAAGATTCAATTAATTATGGACGGGATTTTTGTAGCCATTTTAATGGATCAGACGGAGTCGATACGTTTCCTGATAGACATGGTTTCCACTTTTTGGGTCTGCTTTTTATTTCATTTTGATCTTAAAACGGCACATTTGAAATGTTTTGGGAGCTTTCCCATTTTCGTATTTAACCCCAAACACGATTATTTAGCACATTCGAGAGCAGGGGCTCGATGCTAGTTCGCATTAATGGAAAATATGCCAAAAAACAATGTGAAAATTGTTAATTGCAAATAAGTTCTTTTTTGCGGTTTCCTGGCTTCAATCAACGACTATGTACACGTGATTATTGAAATAAAACTAGATTTATTTTTTGTTGTCCCGATTCAAAATGACTAATTCTATGTTGGTTTTCGCTGTTACTTTATTATAAATAAGCATAGATAATAAATATGGATAATAAAACTGAGCACCATGAAAGACGTTATTTACATGGGGCCGGATAAACGTCCGGGGTCGTGCTTGGGGGTTAAGAGTCAAAATGGTAAACCATTACTAAAGTGGCGATATGCATGGAGGTCATCTGATTATAACAAGCGGCTTCGCTAATGTTCACATAAGTCACATTGAACTTTACCAAATGGGCCAGCCACAGATGGGGCGGTACCCAATGCATTGGCATTTTTGCTCTGATGTTGGACCGTCAAGCTATGAAGATCCGACGGTTTTCCAGTCAAACTCAATTTACAACAGTTTTAATCGATTCGTTACAATTCACGGGACTGACTATGCATTAGTGTATGATAATGCTGGATATTTGACTAGAGGCCACGGGTATTTTATCGAAGATGGATACGAAAGATATAATAACATTACCCATAATTTGGGTATGGTAGCGCATCAAGGCCCGTTTTTT
>SCLG01000004.1:1111774-1126334 GCA_004367875.1 Oikopleura albicans
TAGAACGTAGCTTTAGAACGTAGCTTTAGAACGTAGGTTTAGAACGTAGGTTTAGAACGTAGGTTTGGAACGTAGGTTTACACAGTATTATACTTCGTGCATAACACTCTTAAAGTTGTATTTGACCAAAAGCAAGGATCAGACAAAAACGAATATTGGATATTCCAGTAGCATCCATCAAGGGCCGTACCAACCAATTATCACACTAGCCGACGATGTGAGTTCGTGGAATGGTGGCGATGAAATTGCTCTTGGCTCCACTGACTACGGTTTTGGGTCAATATATTATATATTATCGCACCGGCTAAATTGGAATCAAGAATTTTTAGTTTCAGGCAATTTTACACTGCATGCAGTTTTTCATACACATAGCCCATGTTGACCAGGGTTATAAACATAAACATTGTATAAAGTACTTTTGAGAAAATATCTTCATAAGGCCGGAAAGTGTATTCATAGTATTCACAGCAGTATTCACAGTGAACATTGTGAATTTTCCATTTTATTGACCATGTACAAAGTCAGGACCAAACCGAAACCTTCACGCTTATACATTGCGATGATTGCTCTCCTAATCAACGCAAGCTTGGAATCTTAAAAAAACCACCCTTGATTTTTTTCGAAAAATATATTGAATAGTCGTCAAAAGATTTTATATCGTTTAACCGACAACACGCTTGGCTAATTGGACAGTTTCCAATACAAAATAATTTTGAATAATATAAACTGTTGCAATATGCTTAAATCTACGGTTTAAGAGTAAATTCCAATTATCAGGCGAGTTTTGACTATTCTAAAAATTTCTTGTTCAAAACTTAACAATTCAAAAACAATTGTGGAGTTATGTGTTCACACTTTTAAAGATTCTACCTAAAGCTCAATAGACGTGCAACATATATGCATTGGGGTCGAATTGATACCCGAACAGGAATCGATCAACGTGCACCCGTCATGATCATTACTCGAAACGTTAAAATTCAGGAATTTAGGATTCAATGTTTCATATGATATGGTCCATAAAAATGATGTTTCATATGATATGGTCCATATCATATGGACCATATCTTGTACTACTTAACATAAGTACCCTATTATTACTTTTATATTTTTGTGGTTAATCCATGCCGTCACAATTTTACAGTCAATTAAAAATAGCTAATTCTGTGTACTATTAGCAGGTTACATTGAAAATTAAACGAAAGGGCGAAGTGGGCACAGAATGTCAGTACGCCAAAACGCGAGAATCACAAGAAGAAACTTCGATTAATTATGGGCGCAATTTTTGTCACCATTTTGATGGTTCCAATGGACGTGATACGGAACCTGCAAGACACGGCTATCACTTTTTGGGAATTTTTCAGTGGCTACAAAAATACTTAATTAGTAGCAATTTGAATTTTTTTTTAATTACTGGTGTGGGTAACGAGTGTGTCACCGAGCTGCACGGGATGCGTCGTATATTGAGTTATGGGACTCGTCAATATACGACGAGTCCCGTTCAGCTCGGTAACAAACTCGTTACACACACCAGTAGTAGATATTTGGAAAAAAGACTTTGTTTATAATTTATTTTAAAGTTATTATAGTGAAAATGACATGACATGCATTGGTTAAAAACCACGCGATACGACCGTATTGCGCGCTCTATCAAAATTTTAATAGAGCTAAAAATACACTATACCGTGATGTACAAGACAAAATCGTTAAGTGGGTAACCGTGATTATAGTGGGGATATGCATGGAGGACATGTGATTATCACAAGTGGTTTTGCCAACGTTCACATTAGTCACGTAGAACTGTACAAAATGGGTCAACCTCAATTAGCACGATATCCTCTTCATTGGCACTTTTGCGCTGATGTTGGACCCTCAAGCTACGAAGATCCGACGGTATTCGAAGCAAACTCAATTCACGATACTTTCAATCGATTTGTTACAATTCATGGAACTGACGGAGCTTTAGTTTATGACAATGCAGGATATTT
Source organism: Oikopleura albicans (assembly GCA_004367875.1). NCBI lineage: Eukaryota > Metazoa > Chordata > Appendicularia > Copelata > Oikopleuridae > Oikopleura > Oikopleura albicans. Next base: position 1,113,760 of record SCLG01000004.1, read on the forward strand.
GACCAAGGGGCACGGGTACTTTATCGAAGATGGATTTGAAAGGTATAATAACATTACCCACAATCTCGGCATGGTTGGTTATCAAGGCTCGTTTTTTTAAATCAAAACATAGAATTTTCCACTGATTTAGCACTGAATTTGGCTCTAAATTTGACACTGCTTCAGGGATAAATCTTGCACTGGATTCGGCACTGAGTTTTGCACTAATTCGGTACAATTTCGAGCAAATATGTCAGGAATAAGGCAATATCTAAGTTGATGTACAAAAAACGTTAAAAGGTATCGTTTTACCCACAGATCAGGGCGGTACTTTATGTGGAGACGCAAAGGCGGGATATAATGGCCAGACGTCCGTTTCTTACTGCAATACAATGTCTATGTTTTGGATCGCCCATATTCAAAATATAGGGCCGGAGTCACCAAAAATCCACTCTGAGTGGTGACAAGTTAAATAATAATATCTTACCAGATTTCTTAGACTCAGTGTTAAACCTACGTCCGGTATGCATGGTAAATAAAAACAATTTTGCGCTATTTTGACAAATTTCGACGAAATTTTTTATGCAAAAATAAATTATTTATTACAAATATCTTTTAAATAATAAATGATAAATTTTGCAAAAATGAAATTTGTTGTGAATCCTAACAGTTAATGACAATGTTGCCGTTGGATCTCGTGTTGGTTTTTGGTTTATCGTTCATAATGTTCAAAGTAACTTTTTGCCGCCTCTTGAATCATTCAAAAACAACCGCGCCTCTTCGGCCATGCGAGGTATGATGATGGAAGCAAATGTGGAAGAAAGAGAACCAACACAGGGCAGAATAACCCCCAAATTTGGCAAGATGGGCGGCCGACAGGTATTCAGATCCCAATTATCAAACAGCAAATATACCGTATGGGGACGCTCTGACCCTTGAAGGGTGACGTCATAATAGCGTTACAAATCATAGGAAAATTGCTCAAAGTCTCAAAGCCAGAGAGTCCCAATACGGTAACACTTACCAATTTCTATTAACACCAAAATTTCCAAAAAAAACTGTAAGTTCAGATACAAGTTCTTCAAATGGTTAGTGCGTGGGTTAAAGCTATGTTAAAATTACAAAAAAATCATAAAGCGAATTTGGGGCCGAAAATCGGACCGTAATTCGGACAATCTAATCGATATTATTTCAAGAACGCATCACCAAATGGAAATATGCTTGAAGGCTGTTTCCCGGTCGAATTTGATGGATGGAACATTCATCACACATCTATTATGGGAGTCTGGATTCGTCAGAGTTCTGTAATTTTCAAAAATGCGCAATTTTCCGATAATCCACGTGCTTTCACTTATCCAACGTCTGACTGTCCTGGCCAGACGCAAACGTTAGAAGATAGTGTATTGGTAGGATACAGCGAAAACTATGGACATCCACCACCCGGTTTTAGCATGTGGGAAGCTGATGGTGTTAATTTGCGCTCTTCGTCAAGTCGCGGTATAGGCTAGGTTGAAAATATGGGCACCGCGTTGCATCAAGAAAACGTTCTTCTACATTATTTTATGTTTTCTTTATACACCGCCCGAGGGCAACTTTCGCCTTCCAAAAACCGCCTGATTAACCCTCAGGCGGCCTAATAAACCCCAAGAGCGTAGGCGGAAGAGCTGGAAAATGTACAAAACAAGGTGGCCTGATAAGCGCACGAGCGGGAAATTACGCAATATAAATTTGTTGTTTTCCTTGGATAACCAATGAGTCATTGGCAATGACTCATAACCAATGGCAATGAGAGACAGGCCTGATAAGCGCACGAGCGGGAAATTGCGTAACATAAATCGGTTATTATGGCCGGATAAAGCCATTTGCGGGTATAAACTTACATCATACGTGGCCTGATAAACCCTGAGTGCGTGGGCGGGATAGGCGAAAAACTTTTGGAAAAACGTGGTCTGATAAGCGCACGAGCGGACAAAGTGGCCTGATAAACCCTCAGGCGGTGTATAACCAATCAGACAATATAATTATCAACTAAACAAAAGGCGGTCACGGTTCGTCTGAACGGTGGCATTTGGCGGCAGACGGTACTTACCGGTCAGCATCTGCAGACGAGTGGTTTCCGACACGTGGGGTCAATGTATATGATACCTATGCCCCTTCCTTTTACTTTAATCTTCATTACTACGATTATCCGGCCGAAAAAGGCGGACTTAATTATGCATCCGCGATTGGAATGCATCTGAATAATCAGTTTGGCATGGTTCCTGATGAATCTAAATTTTGGAATAACACATTTACAAATGTTGCCAGACGAGTTTACTTTGGAACTAATCCGGCCGATGGGCTCACTCGTCTTGAAGCTCTTCGAGCCAGCGTTCAGAAATTAAGTCTTTTTATGCTTTGCTATACCATATAGGCATTTTTAAATATCTTTTCATGTTTTTTTATGCCTCGAACCAGGCATCAAGTTTTATCGTCGGATATTTAAGGTACATGAACGATTTAATAAATAGTACGATAATTCCGATCTGAAAATGAACTTCTCAATCTAACCGGTTCATTTTTAGGCGGAATGACGTTATAAGTATACTTGAACAAAAATTACACAAACAAACGCTTAAAGTTTTGTTATATACCAAATTGTAAATATTGTTTATAATAATTTTGAAAATTACAACATAATGAACGCTTATTTAAGGCTCCACGCCTTGGTTTGCACATTTTGGAATTTCAGAGTATGGGCTTAGATGGATGGCCGATGGCGAGAAAAATTCGATGGTTTATGATGTTGACGGGTCCATTACCGGTACACCGGAAAGCATGATTATGGCCAGAGAAAACTTACCGGCAATAACGCCCGACTGCACATTTAATGAAGTTTGGCAGGGTTGGGTATGTCCTAGAATCCACAACTTTGTTGGTGGAAGATCAGGACTTCAAGGCTGGCTGCCAAACATAAAAGTGTTAATATTACCAATTAGATTTTGTTATACGAAATAACAAAAAGTTCTTATGAAACTCACATACCTGTACGCACATGCGGTATACCGTCTGACAGCGCTCAGACTACAACGGTGGCGTCATAATAGCGTTACAAATCATCGGAAAGTTGCATAAAGCCTTGCAGTCTGAGCGCTGTCATACGGTATGCTTCAGTTTGACCAGTAGATCACAAATTAGAATTAAAAAATATGATCTTTCTACTGCTAAACAGTGTACCCTACACCGTGTCTTTTATAATTTTTCTGTATAAATTTTGGGGCCCGTGTACTGCCTAATCATGTGACAACGCTTTGATTGAAGAATGCAATGTTTACTTTTGACAGCCTCTTTCAAGGGCAACCAAGATACTGTTGTCAAGGCAGTAGTAACACCTTTAATTCATCTGATAACTACTTTGCCGAAATCCAGCTGAACGATCGAGAAGGGGAAGAAGGTGTTTTTTATGCCTTTCAGATGGGAAATGCATTCACATATGGATTCAAGGCAAACCACAGTTATCATCTTTCATTCCTCGAGTCCCCACCCCATGAGTACTCCCAGTGGACGGTAGAATATGTTATACGAGGTGACTGGGTGCGACTTTCAATGTGTATGCAAGGTATTGAACCTGTCATGACTGAGCAGGAACATTACATTAGTAATACGGGTGCAAAATCATACCGAGACAGACCAGCTGAACGAAAGACACTGACAGAAGGTGGGCATTTTCAAAGTGTAACGATAAAATATACAACTATTCAAAGACCCTCGCATAGATTTCAAGTTACAATTCTAAAAAAAAATCAAAAAATAGAAATTCGAAAATGTTCTGTAAGTTTCATCAATTGACGAAATGGAATTCATGATGGACCGTCCGTCTTATTATTTCGATGGCGAATGGCTTCATATGAAAGTGGTTGGGGAGTTTGACATTACAGAAGGCGGCTGGTTAATTGATCAAGACGGGAATAATATCACTTATGAAGCAAACGAATTCCATAATTGCCATAAAACATATGGATGCATGTCTTTCCACATCACACTCGATAATACTGAAGCCACTTATGCACCGTGTAGTCCGCTTCCTCAGCCTTCGGGGACGACCAGTTAGGGTGTCCGTAGTTTCAATTTTGATGTTAAATTTGATGTAAACCAAATTTTTGAAAAGTATCTTATCGTTCTCTTAGCAGCCTCAGAATTGAGAACACAAAAGTGATGCGGCTCATCGGCCATCCAGTGGGCGATGTTAATGCGCTCGAAAATACGCTGCTAAAAGAACCATACGATATTTTGGCCCAGTAAAAATATTACTATTAATTTGAAAAAAAAAGGGTTTGAAGTTAATCATTGGCACCCGTTAAAAGTAATCCAGGTACAACTACATCAACAACAACCGCTGGAACAAATTCACCAACTACAACAACACCAACCACTCCATCACCGAGCGATTTCACCTGTGGTGCAAGATTGCAATTTTCAGGTTTTGAGTCGCCAAATGATGATCTGAATGGTCTTTGGACTTTAGCAATGTCAGCCGCGGGTACTGTTCAGCTTTTGGGTTTACATATGTTCTATGTTTAACTTTATATGGGAGCGCTTATTTATATGGAAGCGTTTCTTTTGATACGCACGATCTTTCGGTACTAAAGCTTCAATTGGTACTAATGCTTATATCAGTACTAATACTTCAATTGGTATAGATGCTTCTCTTGGTACGCATGGTTATTCTGGTACTGCTCCAATTGGTACTAATGCTTCAACTGGTACTTTCCTTCAATTGGTACTAATGGTTCATTCGGTACTGAACTGGTACCAACAGAAGCATTTGTACCAATTGAAACAGTACCAAAAGAACTATTAGTACAAATTTGAAACTTAGATACACCTTTAACCCTGGTTAAGTTTAATGACGGGTCTCCTTACTACAAGCAACAAGGCTCCGACAACTACATGTGGTGGATGTGGCATGGCGAGGTCGGTCACTGGGTCATCAACACGACCCCAGGGTCACATGGGCTCGACAGACTATTGAGCGTTTTTGGAGATTATGAATGTCCCCAGGACAAAACTGCATGGGACGGGGATGCCAATTCAGACAGTTTTGAAATCAACGCAAATCCATGTTGTTCGGCAGTAACCTGGCTGCGGGAAAATGCTCCCGAGCAGACTTTTGTTCGAACAGACAAGGTTCACAATAGTTTATGTTTTGGTCCCGAAGATTTATATAAGTTCTCGCTCTACAATTTAGTTATATTAACAATTTAAAGCTGCATGACGGCTTTTTAATCACGTCTAGTGTAACATATGATGCTGTGCAACTTGTTTTTAAAAACAAAACTTGAAGTTAAAATTCCAACATTTTAAAGGGACCTATTGGAAACTTTGCACAAAGACTTAGTAAACGAGTATTATCCGGTTTATGAAACTGAAATGAACGGAAATGCCGTGTTTATGTGGTGGATGTGGCACGGCGAAGTTGGCCATTGGGTCATCAATGAGACTCCCGGAGCTCACGGTAATGACATCATAAAGTCAAGGGATATATTAATTAAATTAAATTCTCGAAAGCATACAAACTGGTGGGCCAAAATTTTGCCGCAAGACTTTGCGAACGCGTTTGGAATAAGTTTATCCACCAAAGTAAGGTCCACTATTGAGCACGTTTGAAAAACAGGAAAGTTGCCCTTACTTTGGGCCCAATTGTATCTTGAAAAACTCCCACACACTGCGCCGTTATCTTTCAATTTTCATTATCTTTTATTTTTCCCAAAAAATGGTTATGAAAGATCTGTATAGCAACCGTTTTCTATATCCCGACCGAAGTCGACGTTTGCCGACGTGGCTTGCCCCGAGGAGGTGGCGTCCTGGGATGATTCAACTGGTGCGACCAATCAAATGGATTGTTTTGTCGAAGTATGCCAACCCTTCGTTATGGGCAATGTTGTGCTCGAAGATGTTGAAATGGGTCTCGAGTGGGAGCTTGAAATCGACATCAAACTCAATTCCGTCAACGCAGACGTTACGACCAACATGTTTAATTTTATGGACTTGGACGAACAGGGTGGTTACGTCTATGGAATACATGGTGTTAAAATTCCCGGACGTAAGAATTAGACCTATTGTTTAACATTTTTCAAGTTATCTATTAGATGTGTGTCATATTTGCTATTCTATTTATTCTAATTTTTCCCAAATTTTTCGGAAAGAGTTTCTTTGTTTGAGTATTTTGCAAGTTAAAAAACATTCGAAACCCTTAAGTTAAGGGCTTTAACCCTCTTGGGCATAATCTTAACTGTTATTTTAGTTTTCATTCCAAAGGATTCACAACGTCTTCGTGTCTGTTCATCGGTTGGTGATAACCAAAATTACTGTTATACACATACCCCTGCTGGCCAACTGGAACTTGGTCAATGGTATAATCTGAAAGTTTCGCAACGATTGGACGAAGAACAGGTTGTTCATTATTACTTTTAAATTATTAATTTCCTGTGTTAGAAATATACGCCAGACAAGATTTTTACGTGAAACATTTTCCGTAAACTTCTAAGCAATACTTGATTAAAATTAATTTTCTATAATTTCATGACATTTTCAATAATTTTTGTCGAGCATCACTACGGGGTATCCAACCTCAACTGATACGTTTTGTAAGCCTAAAATAGCGACAAAAACGTAGTAGTTGAGGTTGGATACCCCGTATGTTATAGAGATGATTTACAATTATTTTCGACTTTGCATTAGAAAACAGAGCGTAGGTATGAAAGCCAATTTTTTTGCAGAAACATTTCGGTTAAAGAAATGTCAAAATAACTGGTTAGGGAGGTAATCGTGACTTCTTTTTTCCCCATAAATATAAAAAACGTCATTTTTCGGTTTTACTCTTCTCATCAACTAAAATCTAGATAATGCGATTCAAGATCGAACTTGATGGAAACGTTATACACAGCGTTATAAATGAAGATCCGCGCACATTTAGCCGAGTTCAAGGTCAATTTTCAAGTGCCGCTTTCACGTGGATGGAGCCCTCTGATGGATGCTGGAAAAATTTTAATTTCATCCCGACATTCGAAACAACGACAACAGCTATACCGACAACAACGACAACAACGGAGGGTCTTTTGACTTCTAACCACAGTTGTGAAAACAGGAGATGTTCAATCATATTTAGTGATGGCACCCAATTTGACTGTAGATGGGATAACGAAAATTGGATCCAATGTCGGGGAATTCGCTACGCAGAAGCACCAATAGTGGGGTAACAACAAAGTTTCTTTTTTGGAAAAAATGTCCCATTTTTATTCTAATGTGTGACACATTATTGAAACGTTTCTTGAAAATTATCAACTCTGATTGAAAAGATTTTATTATTAAAAAAAATTGAATTGCGATTTCTCTAATTCGATTTTGTTTTCAACCATTTTTGAACCCTTTGATATCATGACCAAACGGTAAATTATTTACCATAATTACCCTATGATACCCTGGTGACCAGGATCTCTTCGCTGGCGACCATCGGTAATTACGGAGTCATACAATGGAGAAGTGATTGATGCCCAAAACTACGCAAAAAGATGTCCTGGTCAAAATTGGGACGGACTCGACGATGACTATTCTGAAGATTGTCTTTTTGTGAACATCAATTTGGACAAACGAAATCTCGACGCCGGTTACAAAGCTCCTATCCAGTACTATATACATGGTGGCGGTTTCAATAGTGGGACCGCCCAAGGTCAGTATGAGCACTTGACTACTGTTCAAAATATAACAACAATTTCAATTGCATACCGAATGGGACCGTTTGGTTTTCTTTGGGCACCAGAAGCTGAAGAGCCCCAAAATCAACCATACAGCTAGAGTTTAACATGAATTGAACAAAGTAACTATTAAAACAGATTTCAACTTTTTAAAACAAATATATTAGCACCAAAAGTGTTATGAAAATGAGTAAATACACCGGAAAGGGGTAAAACTGGATACCTATTTTGAGAGAAAAAATCAATGCCAGTTTTGTGCATGAGTCTAACACCCGGTAAGGATTAAATGAACTCTAAAGAAAGCGGTAATTGGGGAATAATTGATCAAAAACAAGCCATGGTTTGGGCGCAAAAATGGGCGCCTCATTTTGCCGGTGATATTAGTCAGGCAACTTTGAATGGATGTAGTGCCGGCAGCGAGTCCGTGTGGTGGCATGTAGTAACGCCGATGAGCTGGCCTTATTTCCACAGAGCAATTACGGTTGGCGTTGGCCTCAACGTCCAGGCCGGGAATGACTTTGACAGCCCTCAGTTTTTCACAGATATACTACTGTACTTAAACGGACAAGACATGTAATTTCCAAAACTGTAGAATGTTTGTTTCTAGTATTCCCACCACACGTGAAACCATACATGATCTTATCAAAAAGTTTTGTCTAAAAAATGATTAAAAAATTTTAGCAGTGATACATTTTCGAACAGTATCTGCCTCGGTAAAACATGTAAATAACATATTATATACATGTATAAATACGATAGAGTATCGCAAAAGATAATTCAATTCACCATTTCGACTATTGACACTATTTGGCTATATTATTTAGTGTGACATTCTCATTCTAGACAACCGCCGAACGCGGCACCGCAAAATGGAACGGGCTTTTGGCCGAAACCGGTTGCGACAGCTTTGAATGTTTGAGGAATTTGACGGCTGTCGAACTGCGGGAAGCGCGAACTAGTTACAGCGTTTCGGCGCCCACCAAATTGATATTGACAAGTCCATATTATACGCCCGTTGTGGACGGCGTGTCCCTACTTGGCCAGTTGGTAGATTTAGTCGGTGAGGGTCGCGTCAGACCAGATACACCAGTAAGCTGGAATTATGCAGAGCATGACGCCTTCAGGTGAGTCTTACAAGGGTCAGGTCAATTGGGGATAAGACGCTTTCTTGATTTTGCAACTGTTATAACCGTCTTAAAACAACCGAAAAAAATCAACAAAAAAAAAATTATACTATGCAGAATGAGTATGTAAAAAACAATTTATTTAGTTTCTCGACTGGTGGGTTCCGACAAATGGAAAATACTGTTCCGCTTATCAATTCTCAAAGAGCGGCCATTGATGCGGCACAAGAGGAAACCGGTTTTGCGGTCCCATCGGACTTTGTTGACCAATGGTTTAGCCAGATTTATTGCCCCGAACATTTGCCGGCAATTTACGACCAATTTGGTTGCCCCCATGCTGAAGACGGCTCATTTGTGGAGTGTCTAGATAAATTAGATCGATATTTGACATCATCAGTTTTTGCTTGCAACTCTCGGTATGCGCTTAATGGCGCAGGGATGAAGGCCGGCTGGGCCGACGGCTCGTTAGGCCCAGTTTACCCAATGGAATTTCGATACCGAAACTGCGACCCTGATGAAAATGGGGTAAATAGAAAAACATGTCATTGCCAAGAAGGCGGATGGATTGCCGGAACAACTGGTCTAGGCAGCAAAGAAGCTCCATGGGACACATTTGGCATTGATATAAGAGACGCATATGGTGCAGGGTTGAATATTTATTCATCTGAGAGTAAAACTGTCAAATATTAGATTCCGAGGTGGGTTACACGGTATGTGGCATACGTGAACATACGGTATGTCCGAACCATTGGATCTCGAACGCCTACATTGTCTTGCCAGGTCCAAATTGAACTTTCCGAGTTTTATTTTACAATGTATCTGACTTTTTTTCTCAATTTTTATCACCACTTATACGATACCCTAATTAATTTTTGTTTTAAAAGTTTTCTCTATTTTTTTAAATCACGAAAAAAGCTTTTTTCATAACTCTCAAAAGGAAGGAGTAAAATGGTAATTGTGTACATTTATTCACACACTAAAAAATCGCTATAATTCGAAAAACTGTTAAACCAAGTTGTAGAGCTTGTCGAACTACGTCGATCTGATTATTCATAAGTTTGATTCAGGGCCCCCTGGAGAGCCGACGAACAAACAAATTGTGTGCATATATACACACACTTCCCCTTGGGAGTTAACTCAATGCTTTCAGTATTTTTATATAGTTGATATAAGTACTATGCTTTTTGTAACTGAACAGAAATGCAAAATCTTTAATCAGGGCACCGGTCAGTATTCAAAACCCCGTTTCAGTGAGTTTATGCGTACTGGATCGTTCCCGGAAAATACGTTAAAGAGCTACGAAGAACTCGAATTTGAGGCTTTTAACGTCTTGGATGGCACTTTTAATTACGAAAATGTCCGAGACGGTGAATGTGATGCGTTAGATGCAACCGATAACTACCTTTGGGATAAATGGGTTGTCGAACTGCAAAATGGAAATCAGCCTACAGCGACGTGCGGCGGTTTGTATTTATATTTTATTATTATTACTATTCTCTCTAATTGCTTCCAAAGTACTGAACGACTTTATGATTGGTAGTTTTGGCGTCTTAATAACGTCGTTAAAACCCAGTTTTCGGTTTTCTAAAAATCGACCGTTATGTGATTTGATCTTCTCGGGAGTTTAACTCTCAGGAGGAAATTAATAATTATAAAAAATTCCATTATTAATAATATTAATAGATTATTTTAAAGATTCATTCAATGTGGAAATTTTTGTGTCAAAAAGGCCCGTTATGGGAGTAAGGACATTATACGTTTGAACATGCAATTTCATAGTTTTTTTTAACAAAAAATGCGTCATAAATCACCCTATTTGATAGGGCCTATTTGTCTATCATTTAAATACACCGGGTGCGCCGTTATCTGGCCGACATTTTCGCCGAAAAAACATTTTGTTACGTAATAATGGCCAGATAACGGCGCAGGGCGTAGGCGGACTGTCTGGAAAATTCTCGGCCAAAGACGGCCAGATAAGAGGACGAGCGGGGAATTTCGCAATACCCTATTTTTTTTTTATCCAATGAGAGATCGTCCAGATAAGAGCACGAGCGGGGAATTGCGCAATACCCTATTGGTATTATTGAATGAGAGACCGGCCAGATAACAGCACGAGCGGGGAATTGCGCAACACCAAATATTTTGAAAATTTAAGGTCCGATCACATTACTCATTATTTAACTTACGTTAATTGAACTAAAAATACCTTATAAGTAGGTTTTATTATCATATCTTATTTCGGAAAAAGCGACCGAATAAACCAACGAGTGAACAAAATGGTTAGATTAATCCCTTTAAGTAAATTTTTTTGTTCAAATTATTTTCTTAAAATTTAAATAAAAATTTAATAAGTAAAAGTTAAAAAAATACATAAAAAAGAGTATACAATTTTTTTGAAAATTTCCGGCCAGATAACGGCGCAGTGTGTAGGCGGAGTAGCTGGAAAATTTTTCCTCTAAATTCCGGCCAGATAAAGGAATGAGCGGGAATTCCCGCCAGATAACGGCGCACCCGGTGTAATTAATAATTTCTGTAGCTGGTGGTTTTCAAACTTTTAATTTTGGATACTCTCAGCTGCTAGACTAGGCAACGTACAAAAAGAACTTTTGTGTTTAATTTTCGCAGCACTGTTTAATTTCGGCAAATAATTTGGAAGAACCATATTCGTTAATTTTGTCGCAGTGATTAAGAGTTCAATGCCGCGCTAAAATAATGCGTTAGATTTTTGAAAAAAAAGAAACGATGAATATTTTATCAGGTACAACCACAGCTGAGGTAACAACAACTACGCAAACAACGACATCATCAACAACAGTGACTACGACGACGACCACAACAACAACCACCCCGACTACAACCGGTGATGGTTCTTTAACATCGAGTCACAGTTGTGCGGATGGAGTTTGCGCGATAACTTTCAGTGATGGAACTCAGTTTAATTGTCGATGGGACAACAACAACTGGATTCAATGTCGTGGTGTTCCATATGCTGAACCACCCATTGTGGGGTATTTGAAATAACGGTACGGTCTGAATGGATTTTAAGTGACCTTGAAAGTTCAGATTAATAATAATGTTAAATATGAACAAAATGTCACACTCCCAATAGGAGCGTTTTTTTTTTGTCTTCAGAAAACATTCGGTGAATTGACCAAACATGTCTTTTTTAACATCATGGAAACATTTTTGGGGTCCCTTTCGCAAATTTTTGGGTGTACATAAAAAAATGATTCGATATAACTGTTTTCGACCCATTACACTTTATTCGAATAATACGTACGTTTCAAAATATACAGCGTATTCGAGCTAGGATGCTACTCGCATGAGATAAGGAGAGCAAGTAATGGACTTATAGCGGTTGAGTTATAATTGTGGGTTATACTTGTGATCTAGTTATTTATAAAAGCTGTCTCGAAAATGTATGCGCTGCAAGAGCAGTCAAAGGTCTATTAATACCATTTTGATATCATTTTGTTCAAAAATTCGTGTAAAAACTGCATAATACAATTTGTATTAATTATATAATATCCCAACGTACAGGACCTCTTCGGTGGAAACCAACAGTTATTAAAGAGTCTTACGGAGTAGAGATGGATGCCCGAAACTATCAAGTAAGATGTCCGGGTCAAAATTGGGACGGACTTGACGAAGACTATTCCGAAGATTGCCTTTATGTCAACATTAATATGGATAAACGAAATCTTGATGCCGGATACAAAGCTAGGCTGTTTATATCAAT
>SCLG01000004.1:1127480-1141956 GCA_004367875.1 Oikopleura albicans
CCGGGTCAAAATTGGGACGGACTTGACGAAGACTATTCCGAAGATTGCCTTTATGTCAACATTAATATGGATAAACGAAATCTTGATGCCGGATACAAAGCTAGGCTGTTTATATCGGTAATTAACTTAAATATAAATCAGGTTATTGCTTTTTCGTTCATCGTTTTAATTAATAATATGTTTAAATCTAACATTGATTATGGATCTTTTTCGCCGTAATTGAAGGTAACCGGCGTTGCTGAATCGATTGTTATGCGGCCAAAAGTATTTTCAGTGAGAAAACAAATCTGATAGTTATTTTTGGGTACTAATGAGTAGTTTAATAAAATAAACCGCGTCATAGGATGGTTTTTTAGTAAAAAAANGTAACCTAATTTACCATCATATATTATCGGTGAAATTTACACGTACGAAAATGAAAATACAGCTGTTGCTTTTGTCTACCCCAGATGTACCTTTATCTTGGTAAATTGAGCCTTTATTCCATTATCTTGGTTCAATTTAGCCCCACGCTTCCCAAGATAAAGGTGCATGTGGTGTATATGGTAAAACTGGTCTTTATTTATTTATTTTATTGAATACTTTATTCGTCCGAGAATAGCCTTAACACAGCACCGATCATGTTCTATATCCACGGAGGCGGTTTCAATAGTGGTGCTGCCGGTGGAGCTTACTCTAATTTGGTTCAGGATCAAAATATAACAACTATATCGGTTGCTTACCGGTTGGGACCCTATGGTTTCCTTTGGTCACCAGAAGCCGAAGATGCAGAAAATCAGCCGTACAGTTAGGATTCACAAAAAAATACTAATACTAAATACTAATGTAACCCTATGGTGTCCGAGATACTGAATTCTGTGCGCAAGCTTTAAAGTGATTTGAGGACCGTGGACACCCTATCTTACCCTACTATAAAAAGCCTTTTTTCACTCTCTAAATATCTTCCAGAACGTTTCAACATATATTTTCCGATGTTTCGGTCATGATTTTTTGAATCTCAAATTCAGCGGAAACTGGGGGATAATTGATCAAAAACAAGCCATGGTTTGGGCTCAAAAATGGATGCCGTATTTTGCCGGCGATACTACCCAAGTAACTTTGAATGGATGTAGTGCGGGGAGTGAGTCCGTCTGGTGGCATGTAGTTACCCCTATGAGCTGGCCATATTTTCACAGAGCCATTACAGTAGGTGTTGGAATGAATGTTCAGACCACAGCGGAACGAGCAACGAATAAATGGAACCAAATTTTGGCTGAAACTGGATGTGATGGATTCGAATGTTTGAGAAGTTTAACCGCCGTCGAGGTTCGGGCAGCGCGAGACAGTTACAGTGTGCCCGCACCAATTAAGTTAACCTTGACTAGTGAATATTATACGCCCGTTGTCGATGGAGTGTCCTTACTCGGTCAGTTGGTCGATTTAGTCGCTGCCGGACAAGTTCGACCTAATACACCGGTCAGCTTCAACTATGCCGAAAATGATGCCTTTAGGTGAGCTTTTTTAAAACGAGGGAAATTAGATTTATCTAGGTTAAAAATTAAAGATAAGAATATTTCGTTAAGTTTTTCGAACGGAGCATTCCGAACAATGGAATCAACTGTTCCGCTCATTGGTGCCCAAGGGAGTGAAATTGACGCAGCTCAAGCGGCGACTGGCTTTGATGTCCCGTCGGATTTTGTCGACCAATGGTTCACTCAAATTTACTGTCCTGAGCATCTGCCCGCAATTCTTGAGCAGTTCGGTTGTCCACATGCTGCCGACGGATCATATGTCGACTGCAAAGACAAACTTGATCGATATTTGACATCCTCGATTTTTGCTTGTAATTCTCGATCCGGACTTAATGGCGCCGGTATGAGGGCCGGTTGGGCCGACGGGTCATTGGGTCCAATTTACCCGATGGAATTTCGATACCGAAGTTGTGACCCTGATGAAAATGGAGTCAATACCAAAACGTGCCATTGTCAAGAAGGCGGATGGATTACCGGAAGTAAAAATTTGAACAATGAAGAAGCGCCTTGGAATACATTCGGCCAGGAGATGGCAGATGCCTATGGTTTAGGATTGCAATTTGTTTTTGTCCGACTCACAATAAATATTTTTATAGTGCATTTTTTGATAAGAATTTATGACTAAAATAAAAGTCATTGATAAATTATTTTCTTAGGTAATTATTCATGTTGTATAACCTATATACAAAACATATTTGCACTCATTCTTAGACAATTTATCCGAACCGGAACATTCCCAGAAAATACGCTTAAAAGCTATGAAGAGCTCGATTTTGCTGCTTTCAACGTTCTAGACGGCGCGTTTAACTACGAAAATGCGCGTGGCGCGGAATGCGATGCTTTGGACCCGGCCGAAAATTACAACTGGGACAAATGGGTCGTTGAATTATCGAATGGCGATCAACCTACGGCGACCTGTGACGGTTTGAATTAAGTTTTGATAAAATTTCAAAGGAAATTTCGGGTGCCCATATGCCTCATACATAGATGCCAAATATTTATTATACTATTATTCCTTATCCGGTATCAAAATTTACATGTATTACAGTGTGAGCATGGCTTCTAATTGGACGGTGTCATTTGAAACTCCCTCAGGTGGCATCCACTTTCTGAACAGATCTTTAGCGCCATCACGATACATGTATATATACCGGTTCATGTTTATTCGATAAATATAAATATCAAACCTGTTATATGGTACATATTATCTGTAACATATATATATATATATATATACATATACATGTATGTATATATAAGTTTTATTTTACGGATGTGGACAATTGTATGTATTACGAGGACACGGATTTATGGATGCAATTAAACTTTAAAATCTCTGATACAAATAAACGTGGTTTCGATTATGCCACGTTACTTTTAAACGTACAACTTACTAAGTATAAATGGTTTTTATACAAGTATAAATGAATAGCTTTATACATTTGTTGGTGGTTTTAGTTTATTCGCCACTCTTTTAATGGACAATACGCCGCGTTAAGCCGATCTTAACGCTCATTAGTCGCCGTTAAGTCCATTAGGAAGATATGGAATGCACGGTGTTGGCGTGGTACAAACAAGAAGATAAATCTTAACAAAAGGAACAACCACTGTGGAAGAAACAACAACAACAACTACAACAACTACTACAACCACTACAACAACCACTACCACTACAACAACTACTACATCAACAAGTACTACAACAACACCTGTAGGGTGTCAAGCATTTGACCAAAACAGTGTTGTTCTGGAAGACGTTGAAATGGGTACTGAATGGGAAGTTGAAATCGAAGTGCAGCTCAATTCAATTAACGCAGAAACTACAACGAACATGTTAAATTTCATGGTCTTGGACGAAAACGGGTGGTACGTTTTTGGCGAACATGGTTTTAAAAATCCAGGACGTAAGATATTACATTTTTGAGAATTTTTTTTTTATTAAACGTACCATTTTTAGTTTTTATTGCGAGGAACTCAAGACGCCTCCGAACATGCACGTCACTTGGTGATAATCATAATTACTGTTGGAATTTTAACCAACTGGAACTAGGTCAATGGCACCATGTCAAAGTTTCACAATCAGCCGATGAGGAACAGGTTGGTTATTTAAATTCTAATGGTATCGTAGACTCTTTCCTTGTTTTAATTTAAACTTATGTCGTCTATACCATATACAGTAGTCTATACGGTATAGAGTCTATACTATAGACTATACGACTAGAAGTATGAAGTGAACATATATATATTGTATTTGTTTTTGTTTAGGTGACTCGTTTCAAAATAGAAATTGATGGAAATATTGTGCATAACGTGGTCAATGAGAATCCAAGGTCGTTTAGTCGAGTTAAAGCAGAAATTGCTAGTCCTGCGTTCACATGGATGGAACCATCTGATGGGTGTTGGAAAAATTTCAAGTTTTCCACAACGACTGAACCACCAAGCACTACTACTACTACTACAACTACTACAACTACTACTACCACGACTACCACTACAACTACTACTACAACTACTACTACTACCACTACCACGACTACTACAACTACTACTACCACAACAACTACCACAACAACGACCACTACAACTACCACAACAACGACCACTACAACTACCACTACAACTACCACTACAACTACCACAACAACTATCACAACAACAACCACTACTACTACCACTCTGCCTCCATGTGCGGATTATTTAGACAGCGCAAGTAGCCATTATGTTAATTTCGTAAAAAGCAACTCGGGCTTTCTCAATCCCCAACGAATCGGTGATAATTCGGTAACTTTCAACATAAATGTCAAAAGTAATTTAGCTGAGTATGATCCGCTAAATTCCGACTACATAGTTTTTCTCATCTTTTCAAGAACTGAATGTGGCCAGCCGTTTGTTCGAGAGCTAGATTCGGACAATATTAAAGTCGCTTTTTATCAAAACCAAGATCTCATTTATCACGATTTTGATCATCGATACCTCAGATGGGACGGGGAAAAAAGCCGACGATCCTTTACTTTCCAATACAGGTATTTCCAATACAGGTATACAGTTTCCAAGCCGTGTTTTTGCACAGTGCAGTCTTCAGGGTTATTACCTAGCTAGTTAAAACCCTTCAACTGTTGTTAACCGGTTTAGCTGTACTAGTTAACTCCCAGGGGAAAGTGCGTGTAAATAGACATGCAACTTGTTTTTTTCGTTGATTTAAGGCATATGGAGGCCCCGTAGGGCAAAACGGGGATTAGTGACCCCCTCGACTTTTCGAGAAAATTCGATTGACGGTGTTTTTGTGAGTAGGTTCGAGATTTCAAACAGCTCTCTAGGGAGCCGTGGTGGCCCAAATCAATTTCTGAATAGTCAGATCGATGTAGTTTGACGAGCTCTACAACTTGGCTTTACCAGTTTTTTTTGAATTATTGTGATTTTTTAAGTGCGTGTTTATTTACACACATTTTTCCCCTACGGGTTCCGAAAAACTCCTTCCCCCTGAGAGTTAAGAAGGTCATTTCAAGTATTTTTTTAGTTTTCGGCCCCAAAATTGTCTTTTGAATAATATATTTTTAGCCGATTGCTGAATGGTAAGGAAGACTCACATGGCAGTAGGAAAAAGGACCAGCTATGGGGTGTCATTTCCGGTTTTTCAGACAATATTATGGAAAGTTTCGTTCGAGATGATGCTCTTTTAGACCGATGTTTTTCAAAAGTCCAAGTCGGAGTTATGTTACCATCGGGAGACATTGAGCACGATTATGACCACGCCAGATGCGTCGGAGAACAGAAACTTGTTGGATTCTGAATTGATAATGGACGAATTTCTGTACAATTTGAAAAATAAATTTCATATATGAAAATAAAAAAACCAAAGAATCAATAAAAACAGCATAACTTAATGGTTTTACCGAGGTTTATTTATTAATGGCCAAATGAATTTTTGGCATCGTGACTGACAGAGGGGCATTTACTACGTACGATGTTGTTAGGAGTTGTACAATTTGTTTATAACTGTTCCAAAGGTATATACACCGGGTGCGCAGTTATCGGGCGGGTTTCGCGACAAAATAGCCTTGATCGGGCGCCCGATAACTGCTCAGGGCGTAGGCGGAATAGGGAAAAAGATGCAAAAAAAAATCCAGCCTGATTACAGCACAAGCGGCGAATTGCGAAAAACCAAATTATCATTAGCCAATGACAGACCCGCCCGATAACAGCACAAGCGGCAAATTGCGCAATACCAAATTGTTATTATAAACCGTCCGGGAAATTATAAGATTCGATAATATTCTCATCTTTTTATTGAATAACGAAATTTTATAAATACGCTTGAATGTCATATCTAAGAGAGAAAAATGAAAAAAGTTTCCTATCAATATTCATTGGAACCATTTTTAGATTTTATAAGTATTAGAAGTGCAACGGTTGCACTGCACTGCAATCCATTTACAAAACCGCAGTACAACCGCAAGTTTTTTTGGGGAAAAACGGCACAAAGGCCGCGGATAAGCCCATAGGTGGTGTAGAGTTAGAAAACATGAACAAAACAAGTGAGTGCGAACTGCGTACACGAAATAACTACTCATGGTGCCTGATAACTGTGCAGAGCGTAGGCGGAAAAATAAAACGTTTTTTGGGGAAAAACCCCGCCCGATAACTGCGCACCCGGTGTATATAGTAATGAAATCGTAAACGTAAGTTGAGTTTCTTCTTACACCGCATGAAATCGGTAGGGGGTATATCTGTCTTTTCCGTGCTGTTATACTAAACCTCGAAACAACTAGTCTTTAACAAAAACTTAACACAAGATATGTAAACTTAATGTGGCTGGTTATGTCCGAGTTGGAGAAGAACTCATACCGCAAACAGAACTAAAGTGAATAGTAAAGCAATTAAAGGAAATAATAATAATAATGGCATGTCGACCATTAGGCCCATGGTAAGATTCTTTTCTAATAGCAACGAGTAGAACCTTGGCATTTCAACCATTCGCGTTCTCAGCAATTCATCTAGCGCCTTAATTATGAATTTTGCGCCACTGGTCTTTTTTCTGGTGAGTCGTTAGACAATTTTGAAACTCGACCAGACATATATGTGCCCATTACGGTAATGGCATAACCCCGCTCTTGTTTTTTTTTTTTTGAAAATTTAGCAAAAACATTCTATTAGACTTCCAGCGGTGGCTGACAATTTTAACAAGTCTATCGATAAACTTTTTTTGCTTGGAGACCACCACGGAGATTGCGTTCCCATTCTAGCATCTAACACCGGGAAGTGTATTATTTTTAATGTTTTTTTTTTTTGGAAATTATGGCCCATATTTTTTTGGCTATACTTTTTAAAACACCAAAACTGGTAATAATCGGTTATAATTTTTGTTAGAGGCAACAAAATTTGTGTTTTATTTAAGACGCACCCGGCGATTGTTTTGGCAATGTAGAAATTTTGCTAGTTGTGAATGTCAAATTTAAAGTTGAGCCCTGAATTTATCGCAATCAGAAGAATTATTTTTATTAATATTGACACGGTGAAAATGTCAGGAAATTCATCAACCGATCGTATTGACTTGACTATAAGTTGCCTAGGAAATCGATTTTTCAGTGCGGTTGAGAATGTTGTTGCTGATAGTACTCCTTTTTGGAGTGATATCAGCTCAGGAACAGAGATACATAATTTCGCTTGTACAAATCATTTGAGGTAAGAGGTCTGTTGTTTACAAATTAAACTAAATATCTACAAACTGGCTACAAACTGGTGCTCAAAATTAAAAAAAAAAAAAACTAAAAAAATGCCTAAAATAATAGCGGTACAATCAGAAGTTCCACGAAAAGTTTTTAAGAATATGTTTGAACCACTAGAAGATTTTTAAAACGACCTATAAAGTCGTAAAAATTCATCAATTTTTCGTGATTTCAAGATCAGAAAAATACATTTATACGTTTACGTTTGCGTGTCATTATCATTTGTATGAGGTTTTACTGCAATTATGAAATCCAAACAAGTTCAATTTTATAAAACTTAAAAAAATGACTTTTAAAAAGGGTAGTCAAAAAGGTTCATAGTTAATCTGCTTGAGGTTTAAATACACAGGTTAAGTACTTAACCGTCCGGAACCGGCTTAACCGTCCACTTTTTAGCTAATTTTTTTTTCAGAGCTAACGCCTACGCCCTACCGGCTTAACCGTCCGTTTTTTAGTAAATTATTTTGAAAATTTTCTTTGTTTCTCAAAAATTAATGTCATATAGCATTATTAGAACTTTTTCAATGGTCAATTGAGTAAAAAAGTATAAAATAGTAAGAAATAACAGTTATAGAAAAAAGTCACGTGTTATAGGAGAGCAAGTTTTTATATAAAATGGCTATTTTTGCTTAACCGTCCACTTCGTTTTTTTTAAATTTCCCCAAAAAAGTCGCCTACGCACTACCGGCTTAACCGTCCAGTTTTGAAAAAATTTTAGTGGACGGTTAAGTACTTAACCTGTGTATACAATTATATTATAATATCAACCACAAAAACCTCAGATGTTATTGGATAAAATCAACCTTTAACGACACGACTCTTGCATGGCGCCTTTTCTTTATTATTTAGCATCGACTATCGTCTTGATTTGATTTTTGTTGCCAAATGTACCTACGGCCATTTTGAATTTTTTGAATGGGCCGATTTATGATATCTTGATTTGTCCATTGAATTTCAAGATCATCAAGTTGTTAATTTGCCTATTTTTTCACTTGTTTTAGCATTAATTGAGTTGTTGACCTTTTATCAAATAAAGTTCAATCGGATGGACACAGTAGAACAAATGTGCCCTCGGAAAAACTGACTCTAGCCAAGTTCACCGTGACGTAGGGGTTCTACGGTACTAGTAATGGTGCGAAAATTTTTGTCAGGTGATGGGTCCTACATTTCTACGTAAGAAACTCAAAAAAATTAATACATGTAAACTTTACATTGTAATCTTTACATTGTAAAGAGTATGGAATATATTTATAACGTTTTCCCGTGAAGTCCAACTTGGAAACAATGCGACATACCCATCATCAATGAAGATTGTTGGTAAATTTTATCACAAGAAACACTTTTCACCCAAAATACCCAAAATGGTTTTGAGATAATTTCGGTCCTTTTTTTATTTTATAATTTGAAAAATTTTGGTAATAATAATTTGTTTTATTGTACTTTGTACTCAAAAACAAGGCGCAAAACTGTTGAATTGGATTACACTGTTATCCATTTTTAGTGTTCTTCGTGGATTTTGTTTCATCAGACCTATTTTAGAAATATTCAACTTTTAATAATAGGTGGCATTGAATTTGTACGATCACAAACCAATGTCACCATCGAGAGAAAAAATTATCAAAAATGCCAGCATACATACGGTTAAGTTTTTAATTGTATCTTTGGCCAGGCTGGTTTGACTTCGAGTCACAGTTGCCAAGATGGAGTTTGTTCAATTACATTTAACGATGGCACCCAATTTGACTGTATATGGGATAATGAAAATTGGATTCAATGTCGTGGACTTCGGTACGCAGAAGCACCAATAGTGGGGTATCTAATACTGTATTACAGATACTATATTTCATATCCGAGCTCTAAATATATTACATGGAAAGACGTTTTTCAATCGAATTTTCAATTGAAAGTACTTTGTACATAAACTCAATCTAACCTTTATCAATTTTTGTGTACAACAACATTGTTATCGTTGTTTCCATCATACCATAATCAAATGAAATTGCTCGCTTAACTCGCAGCGGGAAGTGCGTGTAAATAGACATGCAACTGGTTTTTTCGTCGACTTAAGGCATATGGAGGCCCCGTAGGGCAAAACGGGTATTGGTGACCCCCTCTCAACTTTTCGAAAAAAATCGATTGACGGTGTTTTTTTTGCGTAGGTTGGAGATTTCAAACAGCTCTTTACGGGGCCAAATCAATTTCTGAATAGTCAGATCGACGTAGTTTGACAAGCTGTACAACTTGGCTTTACCAGTTTTTTTTGAATTATTGCGAATTATTGTGAATTTTTTAAGTGCGTGTTTATTTACACGCACTTTCCCCCTACGGGTTCCGAAAAACTCCTTCCCCCTGAGAGTTAAAGAACTAAAATTCCTTTTCACAAACATTCTAACCCTTTGAGTGCTTAAGATAATTTAATCGCTTTTTGAATACAATAAAAACTACAAATTAATACCCTCATGGCGAGGATCTCTTCGGTGGAAACCATCGGTGATTACCAACTCATACAATGGGGGCGTGATTGATGCTCAAAATTATGCTAAAAAGTGTCCTGGTCAAAATTGGGACGGGCTTGACGAAGACTATTCTGAAGATTGTCTTTTTGTGAATATTAATTTGGACAAACGAAATCTGGACGCCGGACACAAAGCACCCATTCAATATTATATTCATGGTGGCGGTTGGAACAATGGGGACGCTCAAGGAGAGTATGAGGAATTGACCACTGTTCAAAATATAACCACCATTGCAATTGCATACCGATTGGGACCGTTTGGTTTTCTTTGGGCACCAGAAGCTGAAGACCCACAAAACCAGCCGTACAGCCAGAGTTCGAAAAAAAAAAGTTAATGTTTTTACTCAACTTTTTGAATGCATTTGATCATAAATTTTTGATGATCAATTTTTGTTCCTTCAGAGAACTTTGCATGAACCTTACACTCAGTTAAGATTAAATACAGAACTCTTTAAAAAGCGGAAACTGGGGCTTTATTGATCAAAGACAAGCCATGGTTTGGGCGCAAAAATGGGCGCCTCATTTTGCCGGTGACATTAGTCAGGCAACTTTGAATGGATGTAGCGCCGGCAGCGAGGCTGTGTGGTTTCATGTAGTGAATCCGATGAGCTGGCCTTATTTCCACCGAGCAATTACCGCCGGGGTTGGCCTCAACGTTCAGTGCAGGGATTATGCTTACGTATAAAACGTAATTTATACTTATGTATACACAGGATGCGCCGTTAACCGGTCACTAACCGGCCACTAAAATTTAAAAAAATGCCAGATTTTTATTAGAGTTAAGATTACAAATTTAATAACATGAATTCATATACAGTCCCTGCTCCCAAATCGTTACGACTTGTGGTTCAAAAAATCGTAACGATTTGGGGGCATGACGAAATTTCGTAACGATTTGAGGTCATTAGCTTTTTAACCCTTCAAATTGGTGTTTTTAGTGTTTTTCATAATCAGAGTCCTTGATACACAAGTTACACCGCAAAGAGTTACAAGTGACGTCATGATTTGAAAACGTTACAATTTTTCGAAGTTCAATGTCCTAAAAACGTATGAACAACGTACATAATAACATATCAAATTAAAATTGTAACGATTTGAGGTCACCAGACCTCGAAAGACAAATCGTAACGATTTGGGATCAAGACGTCATTTCGTAACGATTTGGGCGTAACGATTTGGGAGCAGGGACTGTACTTAGATTCACCATTTTTGGAGTAAATCCCCAGTCTAGACAACCGCCGAACGGGCTACTGCTAAGTGGAACAGCATTTTGGCTGAAACTGGTTGCGATGGCTTCGAATGTTTGAGGAATTTGACGGGTGTCGAAATACGCGCTGCTCGAAATAGCTACGGTGTTGCGGCGCCAATCAAATTGATATTGACAACTTCACAATACACACCGGTTATTGACGGCGTATCCCTACTCGGCCAGTTGACTGATTTAGTTGGTCAAGGTCACGTTCGACCGAATACACCTGTCAGTTTCAACTACGCTGAAAATGACGGTTTTAGGTACGTTATTTATGACCGTAGTGAACTGGCACACAATAAGTTAATTTCAACAATTGATATTGAGAATAAAACTCAAAATTTCGATGTTAAAAAATATTTGAATTAAGTTTCGCGGGTGGTGGATTCCGTACCATGGAAAATACTGTTCCGCTGATCAGGTCTCAAAGAGCCGATATTGATGCAGCTCAAGAAGAAACGGGTTTTNAAAATGTCAGGAAATTCATCAACCGATCGTATTGACTTGACTATAAGTTGCCTAGGAAATCGATTTTTCAGTGCGGTTGAGAATGTTGTTGCTGATAGTACTCCTTTTTGGAGTGATATCAGCTCAGGAACAGAGATACATAATTTCGTTTGTACAAATCATTTGAGGTAAGAGGCCTGTTGTTTACAAATTAAACTAAATATCTACAAACTGGTGCTCAAATAAAAAAAAAGTATAAAAAATGCCTAAAATAATAGCGGTACATTCAGAAATTCGACAAAAAGTTTTAAAGAATATTTTTGAACCACTAGAACATTTTTAAAACGACCTATAAAGTCGTAAAAATCAATCAATGTTTCGTGATTTCAAGATCAGAAATACATTTATACGTTTACGTTTGCGTGTCATTATCATTTGTATGAGGTTTTATTGCAATTATGAAATACAAACAAGTTCAATTTTATGAAACTTTAAAAAATGACTTAAAAAAGGTATTCGACAAGGTTCATAATTAATTCTGATTGAGGTTAAAGTATACAATTATATTATAATATAAACCACAATATCACTAGTCCGCTCCTCGTTCACGCTGTTGAGAAAAAAAAACGAGTTTTTGGGCGCTACTGAGATAAAGGTACTCTAACCCCACCGGAAAAATTATTTCCGTAAATACGGACTAAAATATAATTTGTTAATATCAAACATACTTGGTTTTTTTCTGATTATTTTGTTTCATCAGACCTATTTTAGAAATATTCAACTTTTAATAATAGGTGGCATTGAATTTGTAGGATCACAAACCATTGTCACCATCGAGAGAAAAAACCTTCGGACAAAAATGCCAGAACACATACGGTTAGGTTTTTGATTGTATCTCTGATCAGGCTGGCTTGACTTCGAGTCACAGTTGCCAAGATGGAGTTTGTTCGATTACATTTAACGATGGCACCCAATTTGACTGTATATGGGATAATGAAAATTGGATTCAATGTCGTGGACTTCGGTACGCAGAAGCACCAATAGTGGGGTATCTAATACTGTATAATACATCTGTAATTTACAGATACTATATTTCATATCCGAGCGCTAAATATATTACAGTCTTCGTCCGCGAAACGGGTGGTTTTTTGTCAAAGAAGTTTGTTTCGGGGACAACCACCCGTTTCAGGGACCACCCGTTTCGAGGACATCAGTGATTTTTAACGTTAAAAATCTTCTATTTTACATATTTTTGATATTTAAGTGTTTAAAATGACTTTCGATATCACTTAAAGTACAGTCTTCGTCCCAAGTAAAATAACCATGACAAATTTATTAATTTTTATTTGCTCTGGTTGAAAAAATCTGTCATAAACGTTTGCATTGTCGGTTTTTTGGGCATAATTTCTCTCATAATAATTCGAAAAATCACCCGTTTCGGGGTCATTGGAAAAATCAAAAACCACCCGTTTCGGGGACGAGGACTGTACATGGAAAGACGATTTTCAATCGAATTTTCATTTGTCAGTACTTTGTACATAAACTCAGTTTAACTTTTGTCAATTTTAATGTACAACAACATTGTTATCGTTGTTTACATCATACCATAATCAAATGAAATTGCTCGCTTAAAGAATTAAGATTCCTTTTCACAAACATTCTAACCCTTTGGGTGCATAGGATAATTTAATCGCTTTTTGAATACAATAAAAACTACAAATTAATACCCTCATGACGAGGATCTCTTCGGTGGAAACCATCGGTGGTTACGGATTCATACAATGGGGACGTGATTGATGCTCAAAATTATGCTAAAAAATGTCCTGGTCAAAATTGGGACGGGCTTGACGAAGACTATTCTGAAGATTGTCTTTTTGTGAATATTAATTTGGACAAACGAAATCTGGACGCCGGACACAAAGCACCCATTCAATATTATATCCATGGTGGCGGTTGGAATAATGGGGACGCTCAAGGAGAGTATGAGGAATTGACCACTGTTCAAAATATAACCACCATTGCAATTGCATACCGATTGGGACCGTTTGGTTTTCTTTGGGCACCAGAAGCTGAAGACCCACAAAACCAGCCGTACAGGCAGAGTTCGAAAAAAAAGTTACTGATTTTAATCAAGTTTTTGAAAGCATTTCATCATAAATTTTTGTTCCTTCAGAGAACTTTGCACGAACCTTACACTCAGTTAAGATTAAATACAGAACTCTTTAAAAAGCGGAAACTGGGGCTTTATTGATCAAAGAAAAGCCATGGTTTGGGCGCAAAAATGGGCGCCTCATTTTGCTGGTGATATTAGTCAGGCAACTTTGAATGGATGTAGCGCCGGAAGCGAGGCTGTGTGGTTTCATGTAGTAAATCCGATGAGCTGGCCTTATTTTCACAGAGCAATTACCGCCGGGGTTGGCCTCAACGTTCAGTGCAGGGATTATGCTTACGTATAAAACGTTATTTATACTTGTGTATACACAGGATGCGCCTTTAACCGGTCATTTACCGGCCACTCAAATTTTTAAAAATGCCCGGGTAACGGGTTTTTGGCTGGTTAACGGCGCTTCCTGTGTATATAATTTTTTCTCTGAAACACATATTTACACCAAATTTAGCTTTTTCACAATTTTATCAGAGT
Organism: Oikopleura albicans; assembly: GCA_004367875.1. Taxonomy (NCBI): domain Eukaryota; kingdom Metazoa; phylum Chordata; class Appendicularia; order Copelata; family Oikopleuridae; genus Oikopleura; species Oikopleura albicans. Next base: position 1,141,570 of record SCLG01000004.1, read on the forward strand.
TAACAATACAAGTTTGAAAACATGAATTCATATTCTTACATTTACCTTTTAAGATCACCATTTTTGTAGTAAATCCCCAGTCTAGACAACCGCCGAACGGGCTACTGCTAAGTGGAACGGCATTTTGGCCGAAACTGGTTGCGATGGCTTCGAATGTTTAAGGAATTTGACGGGTGTCGAAATACGCGCTGCTCGAAACAGCTACGGTGTTGCGGCGCCAATCAAATTGATATTGACAACTTCACAATATACACCGGTTATTGACGGCGTATCCCTACTCGGCCAGTTGACCGATTTGGTTGGTCAAGGTCACGTTCGACCGAATACACCTGTCAGTTTCAACTACGCTGAAAATGACGCTTTTGGGTACGTCTTTGAATTGAACTG
>SCLG01000004.1:1158191-1180949 GCA_004367875.1 Oikopleura albicans
TGAATTAAGCTTCCGAGCGTGATTGATCGATCAAAGGCATGATGGGCGGAACTTTACGACATTAATCAGATTTTAAAACTCCAAATTATGCGGATTCAGATTTGGATCGACGGTTAGCGCGCCATAACAAAACCAAAATACAGCGGCTGGGCTGTAATGTTTCACTTGTTCTTGTGATCCAGTATTTCACATTTTCATGACAAAATGTGGAATCTCCGCCCACGCTGGAATGTTGCGAACAATTTATGACGAATTTTGATAAATTTATAAAAAAAAATTACAAAATTTATAGATGATTCTCAAATGTTTAGGAAAATTTTCCGTAAATGTAAAGAAAACACCCAAGTAGTCCCGTTGATACCCAAATATTTCCTCACATACGAACGCTGTAAATTACGTTTCATTTTTTTTTCTTGTTGGTTCCCCAATGTTTTACTGTTTTTTCTGTGACACATTAACAGCGTAGGTATAGGGGTAAAAATTTAAAACAGAAGCCTTGTCACGCTTTCCTTCACAAGTCGTTATGTCCCAGAGAAGGCCCATTAAGTAGGCCGGGATTGTACATTGTTAAATTCGGCTTACCTTGTGGTAGTTTTCACTTTCTCCCTTGCATAACTGAGTGATGATGAATTCTTCGTTAAGATCCTTGATTTTGTTCGTTCGCACAATAACAGTAAACATGTCGGTGTATTTGGCGTGGGCAAAGTGTGGCACTGAAAATTATTATTGACGGCGTGTTAATAATGATTAGGAAGGCTCGAATTTGAGATGTACCCATTAGGGACGCTGTTTATATAAACGTTTAACGTGACTAATAGTCAGTGTCAAGGGTATATTAACCAGGTGAGCAGAATTTGTGCAGATACTACGTTATATGGTTAAGGGCATCATTTTTGAGTACAGTCCTACCTCATGATAAGGGTCCCCACGATAAGAGCCACCTTAGCCCGCTTTCCAAAATTCGCGTTCTCATAATAAGGGCCACTTTTGAAGGAGACAAAAATGGCCCTTATCATGAGGGGGGAGTGTACCCATGATTTCTCAGATTACGATTTGTCCTTATACTAACCAAGGGCTCGCTCTGCACGACTGATACGAGATCCACTATGTACAGATCGACGAGCTGGAGCGATTTCGTCTTCCAAATCGGCTTCACTTGTAATCGACTCGTTCAATGAACTAAATAAATGTGTTGAAATAATTAACCCATGTCTTTTCATAAGCTCCTTCTTAGAGTTTTTAGTGAAAATTTTCTTTAACTCGCAGGGGGAAGTGTGTGCAGACGACTTGGTTTTTCGTCGATTTAAGACATAAGGAGGCCCCGTAGNTTGCTGACCCCCTCAACTTTTCGAGAAAATTCCATTGGCGGTATTTTTTTGCGTAGGTTGGATATTTCAAACAGCTCCCTAGGGGGCCCTGGTGGCCCAAATCAATTTTTTGACAGTCATATCGACGTAGTTTGACGAGCTCTACAACTTGGTTTTACCAGAATTTTTGCTAATTAATATGACTTTTTAAGTGTGTGCATACGTGTACACAATTTCCCCCTACGGGTTATCAAAAAGTCCTTCCCCTGAGAGTTAATTAATGCGTTTTTTCTTGAAAAATTAAAAACAAAACATATGTTAAAAGTTTTGAACAATAATTTGGAGAAGCTACCGAATAATTTGACAAATTATAATAATTTATGCAAAACACAGCACGGGCGACATAAGTTGATTATGACATAGTAGCAATTTCCTTGCAATCAACGCAAACTGCAATAAATTAATTGTGTCATTTTCAAACAGCGTTGATTCTATTGCTGCTATCCCATAATATAATCGGTCGGATTTTAGTTGTAATCGCGGGCATTACCTGCTGGATTTGAGATTACGGACATCCCATTCTTCATCCGTAATAACAATCATGATACGTTTTCGCTCGTGGTTCTCCGCTAAATAACACAATTATAATAAAAGAAATATTAATTTTAGGCTTTTAGATAAAAAAAAATAATTTTCACAAAATCATTTACGTATGTATGATTTTGTTATGTCTCATAAATAATGACGACGACTGTCGTTTACTGATGTGTATAAAAATAATTTAAATACAGTCAGGTCCCTTTAGATGTGCACCCTTTAGATGTGCATGTCCCTCTAGATGTGCGCTTTTTTAAGAAAATTTGTAAATACCTCTAGATGTGCTCCTTTTTCAGGCCGACTTTTTTTTCCACTGTACCTATAGATGTGCACGTTTTTTGTCGGATTTGTTTTCAAAAAGTGTCTTTAGATGTTCATTTTTTTCAAAAAGTGTCTTTAGATGTTAATTTTTTCATCATTTTTGCCCTGAAAAAAATCTGAAATGTTCATAATTGGGCCCAAAAGGCACGTTTAAATTGTATTTTCGATATATGTGACGAATTGGTCCTAAACTAGTGTTAGCATAAATTGGGCAGAAAAAAAATAAATGTTCATTCAATAATATGACGGGAAGAGGCCTACCTCGAAGGCCATTTCCTCCACCTAGGAATTTTTTCAGTATAAAACAGAGAAAATGCATTGTCGCATTTCTCTAAAAGTATCCAAAAGAGAAGTTCACGACGGTGACGAAAATATTTTCGGAAAAATAGGGTCACATTTTTTTTACATTTGTATAACTTGTAAATAAAAAACATACTCAAACGTATTATCAAAAAATGCCAATTTGGAATCTACAAAAAATAGTTGTATCGAGTTTATACTTTTTTGATAGCATTTTTTCAGCAGAATACAAATATCACGTTTATAGGGTTATTTAACCAACGCTTGTAGAAAAACAGTCAAATAGTCCGTGTGTACGACGAGCAATGTCCCTTTAGATGTGCATGTACCTCTAAATGTGCATGTCCTTCTAGATGTGCACGTTTTTCGGAAATCGAAAATGCACATCTAAAGGGACCTGACTGTATGAAAATAATTTCTAACTTAAAAATATTGATAAAAAGTTTGATGGTCTTTACTGCGATATTAAAAAAAATATCATCAAAAAAGAAGAAAAAATATCTTTTGCTCACCCCCTCGGCGTCCCCGTCTGCGTCCTTAAATTTTTGTTGCATCCAGTATTAATGTTTAATATTATCCGTTTATGAGTGCGTCAAGTTCTACAAAAAGGTGTCTTTCTAGGCTTATTTTGCTCTCTAGCACCAAAACTGAGCAGCCTTTCATTATTTTCTGACACTGTTCGAAGTTTTCAATGACTAAATTGCATCATCATTAATGATAATGATAATACCAAATGATAAAATCATTTTTTATAAAATCAAATTTGGAGATCATGTACCTGGTAATTCCAGGCAGTTTTGCTGAAAATAATTAACAATATTTTCAAACCTTTGAAATTTGGCCCTTTTGAGTTTAATAAAGCTTCGGCCAATTTTGAAATAATGAATCTTTTATACGAAAAAAAATAGTTATTCTTATTTGACGCCTTGTTGGAATGCGGCGAAGAAGATTTTGTTCAAAAAACTATTTGTCACAAACCTCCAGGTGGAAGAAGGGCATTTAATCTGGCCATAAATTTGTCTGAGCTCATATCTTGCATGGCAAGGTACAATTGTGAATTTCCGTCCAAGGCTTCAATCTCGTACATTTTCTCTAATTGGACATCGGCGCCCTCAAACTAAATGCGGCAAATTAGAGTCAAGTTTGACTTTGATTTTCAAGTACCAATTTTGGGCCATATTCAACGCGGTAATGTTTCAATCTGTCGTCGCCAGCGAAAGCATCTCCATCATTGTCGGGTTCATACTGATCTTCTAATCGTTTAATGCCAGAGAATTGGACAATTGTTGAAGTCAAACGGCCCTCACGTCGACTTTCCAAGGTCTAGATAATTGAAGTTGAAATAAGTAAAAAGCTTTACTACCCAGCTAGTTTCATAAATTTTAGCCGAGCACATTCTACATGTTCCAATTTATCATTTTCACAAAGTGGGTAAACAAAATCGAATCATTATCACATGACTGACCGGTCTTTAACTCTCAGGGGGAAGGAGTTTTTGGGAACCCGTAGGGGGAATGAGTGTAAATAAACAAGCACTTAAAAAATTTATAGTAATTCGCAATAATTCAACAAAACTGGTAAAGCCAAGTTGTAGAGCTTGTCAAACTACGTCGATCTGATTATTCAGAAATTGAGTTGGGACACCAGGGCCCCTTAGACAGCTGTTTGAAATCTTCAACCTACGCAAAAAAAATAACACCGTCAATCGAATTTTCTCGAAAAGTTGAGAGGGGGGTCACTAATACCCGTTTTGCCTTACGGGGTCTTCATATGCCTTAAATCGACGAAAAAAGCAAGTTGCGTGTCTATTTACACGCACTTCCCCCTGAGAGTTTAGTTTCCTGGTTTGAGTTTTCTAATTGGTACCTACATTGACAAAATCTCCACACCACTGCATTGCTTCGGCAAATTGAGAACGGTTTTCTTTGACACCCGATTGGGTGAAGGATTTTCCGCGAATGTCATTAATTTTGGTACCATCGAAGGAGTCCGATCCATCAACCAAGAAAACCAAATCCAGATCGTAGATTGTATCTGGAATAATTGGGGGTCCATCGCAAGCGCACGCTCCTACACAAATATTTTGATATTGGAAAATAGTCATATTTGAAATTTAAAATTTGCCGTAATATGTTCAAATATGCAAGTTAAAGTACATTTTTCGTACGTTACCTGCAACAGTAATTTCATCAAGCTTTGCTTTCGTCGTTACGTTGACTCGAGCATGTATTTTGATTCTGAAAATTAAAGTTTAATATTTTGTTTTCTGGATATGGCAAAATTTCAACTTCTTTATAATTTATAGTATTTTTAAGTTTCGTCAAAAAAAATCGTCAAAGTTTTGCTATGATGCCTAAGAGGCCCAAAAAATTTCATTAAAATGCTTCAAAACTTTTCGTCAAACCGTTGTGTCAAACAGTTTCGTCGAATAGTTTCGGTAAAAACTTTCGTCAAAAATTATCGAAAATAAATTATAATAAAACTTTGTCAAAAAACTTTGGCCAAAAGCATTTTTCATAAGTTATGAGTGATAACTAATGAGTCATAACTTTTGAGTCATAACTTAGGAGTCATAACTAATGAGTCATAACTTATGAGTCATAACTTGAGAGTCATAACTTATGAGGGCGCAGCTGGATTTGGTCGAATGTAGAAAAGGTCGAAAATGGCATAAAAGGGCAAAACCTGAAAAGGTCGAGTTCGAGGTTTTCGGTTTTCGACTTTTCTGGTTTTTGGCCTTTTCAGGTTTCGAGAATTTTAGATTTTCGCCCTTTTATGCCATGTTCGACCTTTTCAGGGCTTCGACCTTTTCTGCATTCGTCCAAATCCGGCTGCGCCCTTATGAGTCATAAAACTGCTCTACAAAGTTCGTTTAAAAAGAGAAAGGGTTCTATTATTGTCAGCAAAGAGTCAATTGATAGACAAAGTGGTCTCCAACCGATTAAGTCACATCACAGCGTTAACGACGTGGGTCATTATATTTAGGACATTGTTAAATTTATTTGTTAAAATTATAAAATCTGTCTCTCATGATGTAATGGCCCCCTTTATTTATTAGCAACTGGCGTATTATTTCTAATAAAAATAAATAACTACCAAGACTAGTTTGCGAAGTTTTCTGATTTGGCCTTTGAATTTTTCGAGTAGTACTAAAAAATTAGTCTCTTTTTTGTTTGGTTGGCCGTTTACTATCTCGGAAATGATTCTCATTTGTAAGTTACTTTTATTTTTGTCGGACGGTGACATATAATTAATGAATGAGTTACCGAAAAAACATTTATGGCGCGCTTCGAATACCTTTATAAGTTATTTAAAAGACCAAGTTGGAAGAACGGAATCCACTCTCTTCATGATATACATTCTAGGATCTCAGACAAAATCATCCAAAAAATAGGCGCCGACCGAAAACACACGTTAAAAACGTAATCAAATTTTTACCGTTTTTCCCTGATACTGGCGTGAGGAAAAAAGTGTCACCGAGCAAATTTCGCTTGTCGAGATCGGTGACAAACTGACGACTCATACCAGTACATGCATATGAGACCTGGGCGGAGCTGCGTCTCAGTGATTAATTTTCATCCTATCACACGGTGTGATATTTTTATTCATGAACCTCACAAAAAACGTATAATATGAAATCAGCTTCTCATAGAAGGACACCCCTTATATGCAAAATTTGAAAATTTTAGTATTTTGTGCTCCTCCTGAGGTCACTATTTATACACACACTAAGTTCATGGTGAGGTTATATAGATGCTAATCCGTTTTTTGGTGAATTTTATTCGCTAAGCGTACTCGCGAACCAAAAACGGCTTAGCATCTATATTACCTCACCCTGTAGGTAGATCTATAACGTTTGTCAACTGTCCATAGTTCAGTATTTGCAACAGATTTTCGTAAAACCATTTATCAATCATATGTTTTAATGGAAACGGAAACGAAAATTACAAGCTCCGTCAGCAAAAAAAAAAGAAACAAAAAAAGAAATGTACTTAATTTGCGCTTTTACGTAATTATTAAAAAAACAATTTATCGACAATGGCGTTAGAAAGAATTTATGACGCGAGAAATTATGATCGGAAATAAATAATTAAATTTTTATTGTCAGAACCACCGGAATGAGCCGCTTCTATGAGTTTTGGGTGAAATTTTAATTTGTATTTTTTTGTTTTATGAATTTATTTCAATGTGCTTCTTGGCTCCGAATATGTTACAATTTGGCTAAAAAAATTGGTTGCTCCCCCTGTAACGAAATCTCCTGGTGTAATCAGCAAAAATAAATCTGGAACTACCGAATCAGACGGTAATCTTTTATAATCAGTCTAGCTTATCCATAACCCCTGGTACCGTAAAGCGATCTAGTAGCGATCTAGTGTTGATGGAGCCAGGCGGTTAAAAAAGTTAATAATGATTTATGAAAATCACACTTGTACTGATGGAAGACGAGTCAGACCCCCAACGGTAATCTTCTTGGAGTGAATCGCGTTATTTTTGAACTGACGAACTACTGTGTGGTCCAACAATGAGTTAGCCAGGGCAAATTTCCGCACGCAGTTTTTTACTTTTTTAGCATAAAAAGTGCGTGCAAAAATTTGGCCTATCTGATTAATTGTTGGACCAAACTGTAGTTACTGGTGTGGGTCGTCAGTTTGTCACCGAGCTTCACGCGGCTCTTATCATAGATAAGGCCGAGTACTGTTTAAAACCTACAAGCGAAATTCGCTCGGTGATACTTTTTTGCTCACACCAGTAGTATTTTACATGTTGAACAATTAGCTGTTATCTTACACATGATTTAGATAAAAACAAAGGTAAATGTACTTACTCTCCCTGGGAGACCACCTCGGGCGATTGAACACAAATTTTCGGCATGGTGTATTCTAGAAATGTAATGATTCATGAAAATAATTTTGTTTTGCTCTTTTAGTAGATATCCTTTGTCTAGCGTCCTCCAGTGACGTTTCACAAATTGGATGACAAATGCTTTGTTGTGTATACAGGCTGTCATAAAGACTTATAAATTATAATCCACTTTTAGCATGAAAAAAGTGATTAGTTAAGTGTACAGTGCCAGAGTGACTCGTGGGAAATGTTGACATAAAAATGTTTATGTGAAGCGAAGATTTTGACGGCCCATTTGGTAATTACGTGCATTAAAATCACATTTCTGTCTTAGACTTCCGATGGACCTTAGTTGTGATATTTTGTTATGGATACAAAATATATGTGTTGCCTATTAAATCATGTGTTGATTCTGGTCTTTAGAAAATATTGGCAAAACAATATAATTGCCGCAAAATGACACAGTTACAACGTTTGAAACAAGTGTCAGTTTTTAGTCCCGAAAAAAAATGTAAAACAAAAATGCGTGAATTGTGAGATGCGGTTATTTTAATAATTTATCATGATTGGTCGGCCAATTAGCGATTCAGCAATTTTTCAAATTTCGGTAATTTGCGACTCAATTTTATTTAAGCATTATTACACACCCAGCACCGTTATCTTGCAACTTTTGCATGAAAAAAATACGCGAGCGAGAAAATCTGCTAAATAACAGCGCAAAGGTTAACAGTGTTAACTTAACACATAAATATCAATATCCCTAGAAAACTGACACAACAAATTGTAGCCGCCCGATACCAGAGCGAACGATAAAATCTGCGAGATAACGGATGACAACATAACAGCGCAGGGCGTTATATCGTTATTACAAATCCTTACAATTTAAGCTTTACAAACGTTCGGTCCGTTATTTTTCGCTTGTTTTTGAAATTTTTCTTCAGAATACATATCTTTATTACAATATCTTTTTATATGAAAACCTTTTCGTTCAATTTTCCCTTATCTTTCACTTTAATTTTCTTTGTCATAAACCAAGAAAATTATAGCTCGTATAATGTAAATCATTTTAGGGGCCTGATGAAGTTCAAAGACTATAAAATTGTTTAAAATTATTTCGTGGAGTCCCCAAATTAACTCCGTTTTGAACGACGAAATAGTTATTTTGTATAAAACCGAGGAGTCTTGCGATTCTAACGAGAAATGGGGCCCATCACTGATGAACTAAAAGATGCATGATAAGGGACAGCGTAACAAGGTACGCTTGTGCTGAATAAGGGATAATTTATCTGAAAAAATTAATGGTCCAACTGATAGACGAGGTCCTCTTTCGAACCTTTTCTGCGAGATAACTTTGTGCGAAAAACCGCGATGCCAAAAATAATATGTTCAAACGGTTTTAAATTTGTTTAATGCATACAGTATGGGCCATACAGTATGGCAAAACGAAAGCGTACAAAACTACTGAATCATATAGTGGCACCTCTGAATCAGTCTTTTTTTCTTTTTTGTTAAATTCACCGAAATTTCCCCCTTTTGGGCATTCTACAACTGGCCAAAAATAAAGAAATTTCGGCGGATTACCCTTTCGCAACAAAAGAAAAGGGACCGATTCAGACGGTGCCCATATAGTANCATATTTCCACAAACTCGAAATTGGGCAGACTTTCATCCGCAACTCAAAGAGAAAAAAATTAATTGAAAAAGTGGATCAGCAATAAGATGCGTATTAGCAATGAGAAGCGACTTTCAGCGTTTCAAAAAATTCAGACTAACGTACTGGCCAAACATTCAATATTCGTCACTTTGGCCGTACTAAAATAATCTGATATGTACGGATACATTACAGATCGGCTAATGGACCCGTGCATCAGAAAATGTTTGAAGTTGTAAATACAAAAAAAAATTAATTGATAGCGTTAGTCGTTCAATTTTTATGATAATTTTTCGGCTAGAATTTTTTTCGAGAAATTGAGCAACATTTACCCCCTTAAAAAACGTTTATCCAAACAATTTGATACATCACTCTTTGTGTACCATAACAAAAGCACACTAGCGCTAAATCGTGTCCCTTAATATTTTTTAAGTTAGTCAACTACATGTATAAGTACAGCTCAACATATCACAGCTCAATTACAACAGAAGTATAGGTTTGCAGACTTTCCACAAAATAAAAATCATTTTGGAAAAAAATATAAAACTTTTGGAAAAGTTTGGAATGTGAAAATAAAATCTGAGTTAAGCAGCATTCCGAATCGAATCATGTGATCAAAGATTATGATGGAGAATATGTCTCTAATTATATTATATGGTACTTGGCCCGACTGCTAAGATCATAAACTTGGCGTATCTTGACTTTTAACAAAATTGTAATGAGCACAATTCCCTTGACATTTTCGGCCAAATGAAAGCAATTGATATTTCTGAAAACTTTGCTTATAGAGGTCATATATTTCCCGGATTTTGTCGAACACAATAGCAATTACATAATCGTAATTTTCGGATTAGTTAATATTTAATAATTAATATGGTAGAGTTTTTGCCAACCCGAACAAATCTGTAGGAATTTCCGAAATATATTTTTTCAAAATGGCGGTACTGGATAGCCTGTATATGGTGAGTTGGGCTTACAGTTAACTGGCCGATTTAAGCCTATCCATGGATATCCATTATTACCGTAACGATACATTAACTCCCAGGGGTCACATTGTGACGATCGTCACAAAGCGGCCTATGCGCCTCATATCTCATGAAAACGAGCTCAAATCAAAAATCGCTGATAGACGGGTCAAACCAAATTCCATGGAGAAAATTTTGGATCAAAAATCGGATTTTTTTTTTCTTAATTTTTTTTCAAAAATCTTCCTGAGATGACTTTGGAGACATGTGGCTAATTTTTATTGGTCTAGTTGGATTCAGCATGTTTGAATACCCCATAAAACACTATTTGCGAAGATGTTTTACTTTAAAAACAGTCATAACGGGGTTTTGTGACGATCGTCACAATGTGTCCTCTACGGGTTATGAGAACACCGGTGACCTTTGAGAGTTAAACAGGTTTCCAAAAATGTTTCCGCATTACTAATTCGGAATTAGGACATATGGCATCACAAAACAGAAATCATATGTTTCCCATTTTGTTTGACTAAAAATTGAACATGATAAAATTAATCGTAAAATGCTGAGACAATTAAGATAAATTTACTAGTAGCCTAAAAGGAACTTCATTTCCTCTTTACCACCGAATATCAATATTCGTCAAATTCTTTACGACAGGGCGAAAAGCGATGAGTTGGTAAATCGACAGAAAAGTTGTCATATTTATTTATCCTATAGGTTTTGTAAGTACAGTACTTATACTTGTAAAACATAATTGGGCCAGAATAAATATTTTGACAATCTCCTGGTTAATTGAAAATTACGAAAGTCACATCTTGAAACTTTAAAGGTCGAAATTCCATCTATGAACAGCTAAAATGCTCGCTAAATACAGGCTGCCCACTTTCAAAATTTCAGTTTTAAATACTCGCGCAAGATTTAAAACTATGTCGATTATTATATTGGCCAATTTGTGACGTCAAATTTCGCCCCTCGCCCTTTATTAATGTTAAAGCAACAAAGGAAAGATTCAACTGTCTGAGCTTGACGTCACAAATTGGTCAATATAATAATCGACATAGTTTTAAATTTTGCGCGAGTATTAAAAACTGAAATTTTGAAAGTGGGCAGCCTGTAATGCCATTCAAAAATTCCTTTATACCTACTTGGAGGTAATGTTAAAGTGGTTAACAGTTGTACCCAAACTCAAAAGAAACTAAAACACAAATTACTAATTAAAGTGAATATGGCAACGTTCCAAAAAATCGAATAGACCGGTAAGTTTGAGTTCCCATACACATTTTACGATAAACAAAACTTTGAACACATTCGTTTGAAAATGATTTTTTCTAAATTAGGTACCAGGTTTGTTTTTGAAATCATTTTATCCTATACTGTCGTTTTTTCTATAATGACTACATGCTTGCAAAAAACAGACAGTATAATATAGCACATACAACATACTCTGTATAAGGATCATTTATTGTAGTCCTTTGAGAGCTGTTCAGATTTTAGCCCATAATGGAATTTCCAAAAGTTGAAAATCCGATACATGGAACGAATGTACGGACACATGTAGGCACCGAGCGTATTATTTCTGGACTCACAAGAGTTACAAATTTCAAGTTAAACCCTGGGAATTATAAAAACTAAACCCTGGAATTTATAAAAAAAATATTTTTGATAAATATTATCGGTAGTGTGAATATTGGACCGTCAAAACTCTTCATACGTCACCAATTTGGGCCAAACACGTCAATCCTCTCTCAACATTCAGATCAATACAGTCTCGATTTCAAATAAAGCGCAAATAATTCAAAAATTGCCACTCTCATCGTTGTAAATTTATATGTAAAAAATGTCCTATATCTTGAGCAACATCATTTGGTGTCTATCGTGAGGCCCCGCGCGCAAAAAAACAGCTCGTCTAGGTAATAAACTTTATGTACTTGAAGAAACAAAAATGACAGGGCCCATCACAGCGTAATTATTCGAAACAATTTAATTATTCCCCGTCCAAAGACCAAGCTTCCCGAAATGATCACTGATCAAGTTGATCGACTCAACTCTTGACACTAATTATACTTAATGGTGCCATTTGGCCCATTTGCAGCTTATTGTGACAAACAGTACAGTTTGCAAAATATAATCCACTCCCCGTTTTTTTTTATAGTCATTTCTTACGCGCAGCGATTTATCTTTGTGCCATTTGGCACATTTGCTTCTTATTTCGACAATAATTATTGTGTCATTTGGCAAGTGTAAAAATTTGTTCTGAGAATATTAATACATTATCTTAGAGAGAAAAAAATAAGCGGTGATGGCCTCAAAAAATCGAAAAAAATAAGCGGTGATGGCCTCAAAAAATCGAAAAAAAAACTGTTTGGGCCATTCTAATCAGAATCAAAAAGTAGATTATAGGGACCGAGGTCAGTTTTGCGCCAAGTTCAAAAGGTCACGTGATAAATTAGTCACAAGGCATTCTTAGTAGAATGGCCAAAACAGTTTTTTTTTCGATTTTTTGAGGCCACCACCGCTTATTTTTTCTCTCTTACGTTTGCCATTTGGCAAATGTTATTAACTTAACATTAACTTTAAGTATCGTAGTGATTTTAAAGGAGGAAAAAAAATAATTAATGTTACCAATTTTTGGTAACATTGCTTGGCAGCGCGTCTGAGGCCTGTTTGGCTTGCGATTGGTCCTTTTTGAGCGCGTTCGGCCAATCACCGAAAGGCAAATCACCCAAAGACGATTTCATTCGTTTAAAATATTTTGTAATTTACAACTCTTCTGTAATTTTTCAGAAAACTCATTTGCGAGCACTAACAGCTCATGAAAATGGTCCATTTAGTACACTAGGAAGGTAAATATCTTTTTTTCATTTTGAACATCAAAGTTGAATCCACTTAGTGGATCATGTCAAAGGTGATAAAATGAGATTTGTTGGCTGCCTATCCGACTGTGCGACATGTCTTTATTAAATAATTACGACAGTGCTTAATAAACTAACCGCAATCATCCACACATTCCGGCAATTATACAGGACAATTACCCTTCTTAGATTTTTTTCTAATCTTAACTAATGATTCACAGGGAAAGCGCCAAGTAAGGGCACGCCAAGTACGCCAAGTAAATGTAGGTTTCATTTCGCCAAAAAAAATTGCCGTCAAGTAAGGGTACGCGAATTAAAGGTAGATTAGGGTTCTCAAATCAATTTTTTGTAATATGATTATTTGCGTAATTCTAACATATTTTAAATAAAATTATTAAATTAACGTGATCAAAATAACACAACAATTGTGTAAGTAACAACCGAAAAACACAAAACCTACCCTTATTTGGCGCGCCCTGTGTATACTGACAGACAGAATAGACATTTTTGTTTCGGAAAATAGCGTTTTTTTCTTCCGAAAAAAAAATGGAACAAAAATACTTAGAGAAAAAAAATAGTCGAGACCCCCTGACCATTTAGCTTAACACCAGTTAACTTAACAAATTATATAATTTCTCCTATAATTTATAGGCCATAATTTATTGTCAGAAATAACACCTCTGACCGTCTTGGACTCGCCAACAATATTTATCTTACTTGTTAAGCCAAACGCGTTCAAACCCTGTTAATAACAATTAGATATAGATATAAATTATTTATATAATACGGTATAACCGGAACTGATCCATAATAATTCCAACAAAATATAATCAAAGTGGCATCGTTGAATGCACTGAGTATAATTTCAGGACAATAAATAGAAAAGAAATCATACAAGTTCACGATTGAAGATTGAATAAATTTTTCAAAAATTATGAACCTCATTTTTGGAATACTACTCTTTACGGTACTGTAATTAATTACCGAAACACAGAAAACCCAAAATAGATAATTAAAAAGGCGTTCTTTACGGGAGCGGGATTGGTTAGGTCGAAAAAGAGACGACGCCATTTCGTAGTTAATTTTAATTTATTTTAAAAATGGCGTTTATTTTATAATAGATCAATATGTTTAAATAATAGGTGTTTGCCCAAGAAGATCATGAAGTTCAAGAGAGAAATCCGAACGAGGTTGAAGAACGAAAAAAGAAGGGCAGTAAGAAAGCTTGCAAAGGCACTACTGAGCCAACATCCTGCGAAGAATGTGAAGCAAATAAAAAAGTAAATATAATAAATTATTAATAATAATTAATATTATTAATATTATTATTAATAATTAAACAATTGAAGTTGTTGTGAGTTCTGCAAGTTATTCTTATTATTCTCATTTATCGTTTCACAAACCGAGCCTACCAATGTCACTTTATTTCTATCAATTATACCAAAGAGAAGGAAAAAATAAGCCAAAAGTTATGGGCCATAACCACCAAGTTATAGCCCATAACCACCAATTTTTTTCGAAAACAAGTATTTTGTCCATTCGACGTAAAACTAAAAAGTGGATCGTAGTGGGCTAATTCAGTTTTGACTCAAGTTCACTCTATCACGTGATAAATTTCATTGAAGTCCAAAATAGCAGCTAAAAATTAATGAAATTTAATTTACTAATTTGCAGCAAATCTCTACAAGTCGGTTTAAAGAGCTTCTTGCTCAGGAGAGCGCAGTTAGAGAGACTCTGTATTTTAATTTATTTTTAGTGCATCAAAAAAGGCGGTTTTAAAGCGATTTGCAGTGGGTTTGGATGGACAGGTCAAACATGTGAAACCCTCGAGTGCGCCGAAGTTACTGCCGATACCTGCGCAAATTGCCAAACGCTTGGAAATCCCTGCATCAATAGTCTATCAGCCATGGACGCGTGTCGAAGCCTCGGATATAACCCGAAAACTGGCGACTGCTCAGATTGTGATACCAGCCTGGCAATGGACACATGTGCCGATTGCATAACACTGGGCAAAGACTGCATTCGAACTTTAGGCCATGGTAAAAATTGTAAAACTTTGGGATTTAAAAAGGGCGTGTGTTCGACTTGCTCCGATGATGTCCCAGTNACCGTGACCGTTTTAATTCGTATAAATAGCAAACTGAATGTAGTAAAATATCAAGATTTGTGCAATGATTCAAGAAAAGAATATATGAATAAAAATGAACATTTATTTTGTACTTTTAAAAACGAGAACATACCCGGTGTCTACTTTTGGTGTAACAGATTTGAGTGTACCGTGTCTACTAATTCAGACCAAAATTGTGGAATTCCGACATTAATTCTCATTATTAAACACATTAATTATTTTTCAGCGACGCCCAAACAGTCTTCATTCAAAACAGTGGAAAATTTACACTGTAAATCGACATGATTTTATAGATCTGTATATCTCAAAAAGACAAAGATTTTCTAGAACCTTCTGAAATGTTTCAAATTCAAATCGATCAAAAAATGCAAGATAACTGAGCAGCGCAGGCAAATTAACTCAAGATAACAGTTATACGGAGATAACTGTTATACGGAGTCTCCGCATTTTAAATGTAAATAATGAAATTTCGCAATAAAATGACAAAATATTACAAAAATATGACGAAATATTACATTGTGACACTTTGTTCCAACCTCACTGTACCCTTCGGACTTGAAGTCAAACTGAATATGCCTTTCGTTGACTCCCTGAATGAATTTTGCAAATGATTTTTTATGTAATTGATATCGGTTAGAGCCACGACATAACACGACATGTAGCGAATATTGTTCGAACATAATAATCTGAAAGTTCAGCTGGCATTTGTGTTTCAATTGCCAGTTATTTATACGAGTTTGATTGTTTCCCTTGGTTAAAATCAATTAAACTCAAAGCCGCATGTATTGGTTGATTTATTGTTTTATTATTTTTGGCGTGAATGGGTACACACCGCCAAAACAGTATGTACAGACCTTAAAAACGAAAAAATGTGCAGATTTGAATACTGTTGACTGGTGGAGTCCAGGCCATGTTGTAGAGACGTGTAGCAAGGTTGAGGGTTAAATAATTAACATTTTAGAAAAAAACGCGCAAAGTTTTATCTGAAACGCAATACAATATGGTTTCCTTTGTTAGACACTTTTTTTCAACGAGGGAAGATGTATTAACATTATGTAAAAACTAGTTTGACATCAAATTTTACAATCAGGAGAGAAACTTACGTTTAAAAACTCGCTTCGGTTCAAAAAATAATGCTAATAATATTTGATTTTTATAACAAATTTTAACCCCGGTAAGGAACATGAGATCGGCTCGGTATGTCAGATTCGATGCGATGTTCCCTATGTATCTTATAATCCTGACAAACCAAACGATAAATGGAATATTGAGTGTAAAAAGCCAAAAAATCCGACTTGGGTAGCGAGTTTCGCGAGTCGACCGTCAAACGAATGCTTCTTTTGTCCACCGTGGACATACCAGACAAAAAAGAACGTAGTCTCGAAAAAGTGGCAAACTGGAGACGATTTGACCGGCGTTGAGATGCGGTTACGATTTTTACCGACAAATTTTGGCAACAATAAAAAATGCGGCGACGAATCTGGATTTCTATTTGCTTTGGTCTTCAAAAAACCGTTACCGGACGATGTGCAATTTGATATATTGGGCGCAACTGCTACGTATATTAGTAAATCGAGGACTATTGTTACTTTTAAGGGGGTTAGTGTAATTCATATCCAGAGCGTTAAACACAAGAATTTCCAATAATTTCTCGAATTAACTATTTTCTGTTTTGCACTAACCCAATTAAGCCACATGAACAATTGAACAAGTTGAAACACGACTTTTGGAATAAAAACGGTCATGATGGCACACGTGCAACTGTGTTTGGTAGTAAGTTAGATGGAATAAAGGAACGGTGTGATAAAAAAAAAGCTGGCATCACTTGTTACACCATAATTCAATTATCGCAGTGATTTTCAAACGCGAAAAAATGAATATTGTTACCAATTTTTGGTAACGTTGCTTGACAGCGCGTCTGAGGCCTATGTGGCCTGTCATTGGTCTTTTTTGAGCGCGCTCGGCCAATCATCGAAACGCAAATCTCCGTAAGGCAATTTCCTTCTTTTAATATTTTTGTATTACAGTCCTCCCCCTCTTAAGTGCCGCACTTAAGTAGAAATATGCATTTCCGCTAAAAATATTTCGCGTTTTAAAATCAGGACGATATTAATAATGTATTACCTGATCAATATATTTCCGTCCATACAGTTCTAATGCTATTTCAAGCAATTTTGTCCCAAAACTTGTCGGAAAGTCTTTTATATTTATGGGCAAGAGTTCATAAGCATTTTTGCATACCATAACAGGGCAAATTCAGTGTCAAGCTGTATTTATATTGTCAAAATATTGAGGCTTACCAGCGTCTTGTTGAAGATTTAAGTTGTCATGATGAGCCTGGCGTTGAAGGTACAGCCTTGGAGCCTGTTTGTCCGACCGAGCCACCCACAACTACCCATATATCAACAACAACAACTGCTGTAACTGTGCAATCGACTGCATCGACTTTATCGACGTCGTCAACTGCATCAACGTTATCAACAACAGAACAAACATCAACAACTGACGACGACGGTTCAGGCTGTACCACCAGCTGTACCGATGGAGCTTGTCATTCATGGGATAGTTCAGGATTTGAAATCATACATTCAATTATTTAGCTTACTTAGTCCAAAATGTTTGGTTAATAACCACTGGTTGTATCGTCAAATATTTTTCCGGGCAATACTTTCTACTAGAAAGACCGTTAAATGGTAAAACTGATAGGCAGGCCGTCGGGTCGCGTAACCCCAAACTGTCCATCTGTAGGGATCTTCTGAAAATTATGAATTCTCAAAAATTATGGACAAAACATAAGACGCGTTCGGAGTAAGGACTGTACTAATTTTGAATCCGAAAAACAGCGAATGGAATAATGGTGATGGGACACATACATACGTTGGTTATCTAGACGTCCCGATCACTGGAAGTGTGACCGGAGCATGGACAATGACAATCACGTTTTCAAAAGTTGTTTATTGGTTTGAATTTTGGTACGGGACTGTAGCAAAAGTTGACCAAGACGGATTCATTTGGAAATTGACTAGCTATGAGTCTTACACCTATAACTCGGCAATTGCTTTTAAATTCCATGGCATGGTTCAAAACGCTGGTGCCAATACGGTCTCAAAAGTCGTATTTTGTGGTGAAGACGCAAAGCCAACTACGGGCACAGCTAGGGTGTTCAACCAAGAAAATCTTAAATCACAAAAAATATTTAACATGTGATTATGGTTGAAAAGTGTAATTTTTCGAACGATTTTCGACCCTAGAGATAAGCGGTTAAACACGTTTTTGAAATAAACGACGTACAGATTTACAGTCCTTAATTCCATAACGGCGGTTTTCGGTTCTCGAAAAACGGCCGTTATGGGGTAAACGGCCGTTTTTTGGGGAAATTAGCGGCCGTTATGGAATCAACGGCCGTTTTCGGAGGAAAAAACGCCCGTTATCGGATAAACGGCCGTTATGGAACCGCCCCTTATGGAATTAAGGACTGTATGTGAATATTGAATTTTTGTAACATAGAACTTTTTACATTTTTTATAAAACAGTTTAACAACTTTAGGACTCCAAGTTGACTTGAATTATGCCGGTTAAACACTCGGACTTTAGGAACAAGTACGACTCGGTCTACGACTGGTTCAACCGTAGCGCCACGGTGTGATGAGCAGGCACCCACCGACTGGTATGAACGGCGGTGTGATACGAATATGCAGCATGGTGTTCAGAATTTTTCCCATATGTAAAATGAAAAAAAATGATCATGAACCACTTTCGAAAAAAACACTTCTGAACCCAAAATGAAGCAAGGTTATTGTGCGGAGAGTCCGAAAGATGCGACGCCCAACTTCCGGCCTGGTGCCTCTGATTATGAGAAATTGCTTCACTTATCGAACATGTTTTATGAAATCCAACGCTGTGGGAAATTGGACGATACAAATCGAATCCCATGGCTAGGCTGCTCTAATTGATAGGTAGCAGTGCAAAATGCTCAAGGCATTTTTTCGCGCCACACATTATTTTTTTTTATTTTTCATTCAAAATACTTCAAAATTTATGAAAACCTCATATTTCACCTCAAGTTTACCATATTAAAGCGTTTAGTTTAAGTCAGTGATTTTCAGAGTCCATAGTAAGGACTCCATACATTAGTTTTTCATTCCCAAATCGGCCCCTACCCGGTGAAGCATACAAATTTTGAAAATTGTGTATTCTTATTTGTTAATGAAAAACGGCTTACTCCTGATATTCTTGACCCCACAGTACGCTCATTCCGGTCATTAACATTTTTGTATATGGTTATCGATTTTCAATTTTTCAACCTACTCATAGCGTGGTGATACGGGATTGAAAGACGGCTGTGACGTCGGACATGATTTGACAGGCGGTTGGTTTGACGCGGGTGATTTTGTCAAGTTTAACTTTCCTCATGGGTTTGCTATCACGGCATTGGCATGGGGCTTGATTGAGTTTAAAGCTGGATACCAAATGGCAGGCGAATTTGAGACCGCTCTGGCCAACATAAAATGGGCGACCGACTACTTCATCAAATGTCACACTGCACCAAATGAATTTTGGGGTCAAGTCGCTGATGGCAATGTGGATCATGCGTTTTGGGGTCGACCAGAAGAGTACCCAAGGAAGGCTCAAAATTTGTCATTTTTGAACGCAGCGTATTTTGAGTTGAGCGATAAATTACGCTTTTGATTGTCGAAAGTGACATCAAATTTTCGTCAAATGATAATTTTTTTGGCGTTTTGAAGACATTTTCGACAATCCCTTAATTTAGTAAGGACAGTCTGTAAGTCCTTTCAGAGTTAGAGACTGTCCTTACTAAATTAAAGGATTGTCGAAAATGTCTTCAAAACGCCCAAAAAATGATCATTTGAGGGAAATTTGAGGTCACTTTCGACAATCAAAAGCGTCCCTAACGGGAGACTGAAAGTATTTACAGACTGAAAGTATTTTGTATAATAATCAAAAATATTAGATAAGTGAAAATTACTTTTGAAACCGATTAGTACAAAGTTTGGTACTTTTCAGCGCAACCCGTTGAGGGACACGATAACTTTTTTTCAGTTTTTTGCTAGAATAAAGTTTTTGAACCGTTTTTTTTAAGTTCAAGACCCGCGTGGAAAATCGACGCAAACAATCCTGGCTCAGATCTGGCTGGAGAAGCAGCCGCGGCTCTGGCGGCAAGTTCGATAGTTTTCCGCCATCACGGCATGGTGGACTATGCTAATGAGTGCCTGAGGCATGCCGAAGAGCTAATGGATTTTGCCGACAATTATCGTGGAAAGTATTCGGATGTGATTGTCAATGTTCAACCCTTTTACCAGTCTTGGAGTGGATATTATGATGAATTACGATGGGGTTCAGGGCAGGCTTCAAAAACATTAACGTAAAGCTAGTCCTAAATATTCAACTAAACTGTGTATGTAACTAAACTGCTTTTCTGTACCAAGAAGATTTTTGATATCGTTGCAAGCAAGAGAAAACTGCACACAAAGTGACGGATATATCGAAAAAAAAATTCTCGAAAATAGCGGCCTTAATCATTGGGTCCCTAATCATTTTGGCCCAAAAATGGACAGTCAGAAAAGGGAGTAAGGACTGTACTAGTCATATATCGGACGATTTCTCCTTTTTCGGCCAAACTGGGGCCATTCTAATAGAAAAATGGAACTTTTTGTGACGATGCTCCTTTTTCGGACGCTATTTCCGAGAACCAAAAACTTCCGATAAATAAGTAAGGACTGTATTCACCCCCAATGCGAACGCTATTTTCGAGTATCAAAAACGTCCGTATTGGAAGTAAGACTGTATTAAATTATAAATCCTGTATAAGCTTGGGTTGCACGTGCCTCGGGAAAAGCAGAACATTTAGAAAGAGCGGAAACTTTGTATGATTCACTCGACGGTGGCAAATATGATCAATTTTCTTGGGACGAAAAAACACTTGGTGCGCAACACGTCTTGTACCAGTTAACCAAAAAGAACAAATATAAAAACGATGTTATCAAAAATACGAAATATTTGATTGATAACAATCAATACACGCCTGGTGGTATGATTTACTATCAAAAGTGGGGCACAGCACGACATGCTTCAAATGCAGCATTTTTGGCTTTAAATGCAGCAAAAAATGGCTTGGATACTGACCATAAATTCTTTAACTTTGCAAAAAAACAGGTATAAACAGCTTATCTTAACCGACCAAAATTACTTAGTTTTATTCTGAACTATTTAAGCGGTTTCCAAATAACTTTATTTTTTAGCGAAAAAACGTTTTTGTTATTAACAACTTAAAGCTCAAATATAAATATGTCTAATGACCCAAATTATCCATAAGGGATCCGGGACTGTATTTTTGTAAAATGTTGAAGAAAGGCCAAAAAATTGTTTACCGAAAATCCAACACTTTAAAGGTTTCACCCTTTTCAGGTTTCGACCAAATCAGGTGGACAGTTTTATTAATTTTAATGATCAATGTGGTGAACCTCAGGGCTCGGCATAATTCAAAATAAAAACGAGCTGTGCTGAAGTTCAGCAGCTGAACTGTCCTCTCGAGCTAAAAATTAAAAACGAGCTGTCCTGTGCTGGCCTCTCGGGCTCAAAAATAAAAATGAGCTGTCCTGTGCTGGCCTCTCGAGCTAGAAAAACGAACTGTCATGTGCTAGCCTCTCGGGCTCTAAAATAAAAACGAGCTGTCCTGTGTTGGCCTCTCGAGCTCAAAAATTAAAACGAGCTGTCCTGTGCTGGCCTCTCGAGGCCAAAAAACGGTGACACATGAACTCACCACATTGGCAGTGCGCTTCATACTATATAGTAATGTATTATTTCTTCGTTTCGTGGTGAGTTCAGGTTTTGGCTATGCAAAAACATGAAGTTACCACAACTTTTTGAGAAACTTTTTTTTATATTTTTGAAACGTGAGATTCATTAAAATGAGACAAGTTTTATAGGTTTTTTTATTAAGCTATTGACATCATATATTTATTATACACTCCCTGTGCACTTATCTTGCCAGCACTTATCTTGCCAAAACCCTGATGGTGCGCTTATCTTGCCAATTTTTGGGGAAAATATTTTCCAAAGCATACGCCTACGCACTATGCACTTATCTTGCCAAAAAATTCTTATTGAAAAAGCAAAACTACCTACAGTCCTTGATTCCATAACGGCCGTTTTCGGTTTTCGAAAAAAGCGGCCGTTATGGAATTAGGCCACTCATGTTGTTAATTTCGGACAAATTGAAATAAAATGGCTTATTTAATTTTAAGATATTTATTATACGACTTATTCCATTAATAACGAAAGGAGAATTAAAAAAAAATAAATATACACTCTCTACGCCGTTATCAAGGAAGTTGAAACAAAATAATGAAACGAGAACTAAGAATAAATAAATAAAATTACACCACCTGAGGGGTTATCTTACCTTTATAAACGCTAAAAAGCGGTAAGATAACCAAACTTTGGTAAGATAACCACTACAGGCGTAGGCGTTAATGCTTAAAAACTTTTGTTGTTGTGGTAAGATAACCCAATTTAGGGGGTTTTGGTAAGATAACCCAATTTAAGGGGTTCTTGGTAAGACAACCCGATTTAGCGAATTGCGCAATACATTTTTTGTTTTTGACCAATGAGAATTCGACATTTTTGGAAAACCCTCAAAAATGATTAGTCATAATTTATATGATGAGTTATAATTTAATGTAATAGTAATAAAATAAATTGAAAAATTATTAAAAACCGGAAATTGAAACTATATTTCAAATATTTTTGTGAATCGTGGAAGTTAACAATTGAA
>SCLG01000004.1:1183433-1205034 GCA_004367875.1 Oikopleura albicans
ATAATTAGAACAAGAACTAAAATTTGTCTGTAATTTTCCATATATTTTAAAGCTAACCTTTCTGCGCTTTCTCTTCAGTCGTCGCACACGCTTCTTACGCCACTTGGCACGCATCCTATTCGATTTCTGAAATCACAAAGTTTTTGTTTTCTTTAAATTTCCGTCAAATTCTATCGAATGAAAAAACAGTGAAATGTCACATTATTCTCTTGAAAAATCTACGATTTTTTTGTGACTTTTAAAATATGTATGGGAACAGATCGATCATATTCAAAAAAGCTATCAAGCTTGCTACTATCCGTTATGTAGTCTACGGAAAGTTGGACATTTTTAGATTCGGTCAAAAAAGCTTTCCACGTTATCTCGTTGCGCATAGTTGCCGAAAGTATAATTTCCAGGGCTGGGTTGACATCAAGCATTTGGCCCAATAGGCCTGTCAGGGACCCAAATAAACTCGGCTCAAAAAAGATATCTGCTCCGACAACCACGTCCACATTTTCTAAGATTGCCCTTAGGCTATCCATATCGTAAGAGCACCAATCGAGCTCAAACACGTTTGTATTCGTCATGGAAGTGTTATTGGCCGCCTGCGAGTTAATATCCAAAATACGCAACACCTCACTGTGAACGTCCGTTAGATAAACTGGCTTTAGAATCGTTTTCGAAAATTTAATGGAAAAAAAAATCCTCTATGTTGAACTCCCAGGGGGAAGTGCGTGTAAATAGACACGCAAGTGGTTTTTCGTCAATTTAAGGCATATGGAGGCCCCGTAGGGCAAAGCGGGTATTGCTGACCCCCTCAACTTTTCGAGAAAATTCGATTGACGGTGTTTTTGCGTAGGTTGGAGATTTCAAACAGCTCTCTAGGGGCCCTGGTGGCCCAGATCAATTTCTGAATAATCAGATTGACGTAGTTTGACGAGCTCTACAACTTGGCTTTACCAGTTTTTTTTTTTGAATTATTGTGATTTTTTTAAGAGCGTGTTTATTTACACGCATTTTCCCCCTACGGATTCCCAAAAACTCATTCCCCCTGAGAGTTAAGTTTAGCAAATTACTGAAAAAAATTGAATTGGCGTTTGAAACAGCGCGCGAAAAATCATGATTTCATCAAAAACATAAAAATTGAAAACGACCTTTGAATTCGACATAGAACCGGCTAATAATATGCCTCCAAGACCGATACCGGAACCAAGTTCCAAAATCGATTTGTCGACAAACAAATCTTTTCGTCGACACGCAAATTCGACAAGACACCAGGCAGCCGGCCAACTGCAAAGACCAGTCGTTCCATCTTGCAGCAATAATCCCCTCGATTCATAAAATGGAATTACAGTGAGGTTGGGTAATGTGTAATGCCGCCAGCCGTGTTTTTCATCGGATGGTTCTAGAGCCTAAATATGAATTATTGAACCCAGAGGCCAGTAACTATCCTACAGTAAAGCGTAAAAGAGGTTTTTTCGTAAGACCATAACGGCCTTTTTGAAGATTTTGATCAAATACACAAGGTGCGCCGTTATGTTTCACTTTTTTTGCGATTTTTTTGTCCGAAATACATATCTTTATATGTAAAGCACGGAGCCGTTATCTTCCAATTTTCCATTGTCTTGCACTTTTTTGAATTCGGTTAGGAAAGATAACGGCGCAACTGGTGTAACTGAATAACCCCCTACCGGTTTATACGACCACTTTCGCCGTAAAAAAACGGCGGGATAAACCCAGGGCGTTGGCGGGCTAGTCGAAAAATTCTGAGGGAAAAAGTTGGTAAAGTGAACGGATAAACCCGCAAGTGCTGTATCAGACAAATGGATGCTAAAGTTAAAAAATCATATCATTGTCACCCCAAGGTCGAAAATTATGGGGCCAAAAATCAGGGTTTTTCACCAAACCTTTACGTACATGTCGTAGATGTCAGAGCTAACTTCATGATTGCCGCTCTCTAATGCATTAATGACTTTTTTGAGGATGGGTTTCATTTGATGGAAATCAACTTCATATTTCTTCCATTTTTCATCAGAATTTTGGAGCAATTGCGCAATCAATTTTTCCTGATTCTCTATTTCGCCCAAGCCTCTGACAATGAAGTCATCTTTTAATATATTTGAGTTTTTGCATTCCCGAAAGCATCTAAATGCAATTTGTCGAAAAATTCAACTCAAATATACCGCGTGGTGGAGCTCTAGAGTCTAGACTGTCGGGCCTTACGCAATCTTCACATGATTTCAACGCTATTTTACCATCACCGCGCCGGAGCTCGAACACACGGTAGGGGGGTACCGGTTCTTTTTGAAAAACGCAATTTAGAGCTTGCGTTACCAGATACTATGTGTAAAAATTGCAGCCAAAAAATGAAATAATAAGGCACTATTTACGGGTTTCATCCCAAAAAAGCCTTTTTTCTTCAATCTACTTTCGAAAGTTTTCTCAAAAAAAACTTTCCTCTCAATAAAGGGGCGATAAAAGTAAGCTTATGGTTATTGCATTAATTTTTAATGCAAAAATTTATACGTTATTGAATACTAAAATGCCCTTAAAAGGCGCCATAAAATATAACCGAAATCCGGTTAACCGCGGTTATAAACTTCAGATCTGATTTTTTGAATTTGGTGAAAAACCAACCTCAGCAATTTCTCAAACTCCATGAAAAGAATATCTGTTATTTTTCGTATTAAAATTCTCGCCAAATACCAAAATCAATGAAAATATCATTTAGATTCGAGGCCGGAAAATAATCTTCGAAAATTTATTTTGATTTTGGTAAAGTGTCTCACGTTTCCCATCAATAGCATATTTTCATTGAATAGTTAAGTTGTCACGTGATCTCTTGTTGACGTGTAATGTTAGCGCTTATTATTTTTTTTATTTCTTTATTTTTTTTTTGTTCTGTCCTTGGAAGAGTTTTTTTTCGACGTAGGCTGGGAAAATGCGAAATTATTGCGGAATAAGTTTTGATCAGCCAATTTTATGGAATTCGAGAACATAGGTCTAAAGACTGGGAAAAAAAACTATTTTTCCCGTCTAGAGGAAATTTGTGATATTTGCTACCCTTTTTACTTTTGCCGTTTTTTTTTTTGGATCGAAACTTTGAGCCCGTCCTGAAGAGAAGATTATCTCCTGTGAGAGCCATTGTCTCTCAACCCAACGGGCGCGAATGTGCAATTTCGCACATTAATTGTTGTTTGCACCTTACGAGCGCCGCTTGCGGTTTTATAGATTTAGCTTTGTTATAAATATGATATAGAAAATCAAAACAAACATGATTGAAAGAAAAAAAAATCGGCGCAAAACTGATATCATAGCCTATGGTCCGGACCATGGATGCGATATGGAAATCGGAAATCGTATCTAGTTTTACAATTTTATGCTATTGAGTTAGTTTTTGTTCAAAAAGGTCCTCTTCAACAAGGCGCACAAAACTGTTGTCTCGGATTTTTGAAAAAATGTCCGATAAAAAAAATATTTACGAAAAACACGAAATTAGACTTCGGGTTTAGGGGTACCGCAAACTAAATCGGAAAATTATATGATCTAGCTTTTCGGGAAAAAACAAATTTTAAATATTTTGTGTAGGTTGAAAATTGATCAAAATTATTTTTCTTGAATTTTAGATATTTTTTACCACACCATTTTTGAGGGCAGCGTATAATGTATTTAATTATAGTTCACGTCTGGTTTTTCGAGGAGTTCACTAGTTTTTTTTTTTGCAAATATTTCTGGAGAAAATTTAACTAATTTAAAACTGATCTATTTTTTGAAATTTTAGAGTCCGTAAATTAGATCGTAAACTATGTCGTTTGGTGATGTTGGAACCGCAGCTGGCCTCGAAAAATTTAACAAGTTTTTGTTAGATAATGCCTACGTCGCCGGATGGGTCGCATCCCAACAGGATGTTTCGATTTTCAAGTCAATCAAATCGTCCCCAGACGGTAAATACAAATTTTTACGTGATTTCTGGAACCCTTATAATGGTTAACGCGTTAACGGATTTTAATAACCTACACCAACGGCGATTTCAACTCGTCAAGGCCTTAGCTAGATCACTCGTCAGTATTTTACCTTATTTGTTTTATCCGGGGTCGAAATGAAAAATGTACCACTGGGCCGCAGTGACTGGGGTCTTGTTATAAGGTCAAGTCATTTTTTCAAAATTTTCATTTGTTTTTGACTTTTCGGCTAAGTTTCTTTTTTGCAAGTTCTAGTTCTTATGGTTCAGTCATTTTTTTTACATGAATCATATATTTTTCACCGGAAGAAGACACAAAATAATGTTGGATATACGGTCAAGCCAGTGTTTTTAAACCTTGACCTTATAACCAACAACGTCTGTACGTTAATCATAAGATTCATAACGTTTCGTCAATTCAGCCAAATACGGAAACGTCCTAAGATGGTGGAAGAACATTTCCTCGTACAGTTCTGAATTTGGTTCTCTTGGCCAAGGCAGTGCGTCGGCTCCAGCAGAGGAAGATGATGATGACGTCGACCTTTTCGGCTCCGACGATGAAGAAGAAGATGAGGAAGCCGAGAGAATTAAGGTAACACTTTTAGTTATTTTTGGAATCGCTGAACCACATGCGCAACTGCAAAATAATAACTTTATTTTCAAAAAAATACCAGGTAACTGTGGAGGGGGCGACAGCTCTTCCATTTATTAAAGATAACTGCGTAGGCAAAAAAGGAGACATATTTCATACCAAAAATGAGACACGAACACGCAAGTTGAACATGTGTACTGTAGTATGTAGGCGATGAAATTTAAGTGTCTGGTAATTTTCCTAAATATCAGGGAATTGTGTTTAATTTTTCTATATCGTCGAATTTTCTATATTTTAAGCACAATTCTCCGTTAAATATTCGCATCCTTCCATTGGGGCGAGGGAAAAAGCCGTATTTTTTTTTCTGGAATTCTGAATGTAATTTTTTTCTAGAACGAACGCATTGCTGCCTACAATGCTCGCAAATCTGCGAAAGAAGAAAAGAAAGGAAAGTTGGTCGCAAAATCTAACATCATTCTCGACATCAAGCCATGGGACGACGAAACGCCCTTGGCAAAATTGGAAGAAAGTGTCCGAAGTGTGACGATGGAGGGACTTTTATGGGGAACATCAAAATTTGTTGCAGTCGGGTATGTCTTCAAGAAATAATTTTTGTTATCAGACAGCTTCACTTACTCAGGAGCATTTTGTTCCATGAACGACCTATAAGAGTAAAAACGGGTACCCTTTTCCAGCTTGCTTTACCCGAGGTTAATTTTAGGTAACCAAAGGAAGATTAGTTAAAAGTTTCCGAAATTTTACCGTTAGGTCATGTTTTGCATTTTTACTCGATGGTGGGTGGTAAAATATAGAAAACTCATAAAATACTCTAAAGTTGACCAGTTAACAGGGTAATGCCCTATTAAACATACATGTATGTAAAAAGTGTCGAACTAAAGTTTAAGTGAGAAACTATCTATTTTTTTTAATTTTGAAGGGTGCTATAAGAAACGTGATGCAAATATTAAAAATGCTGAATTTCTTATTACATTTTTCTTAATACATTATGTAAGCCGTACGAGAAAACGAACGCAATTCTGCCAGTTGAGCCTACATTTACCTGTTCAGAGATTTATCGGAGAATAAGTTTGTGAGGAAATATGGGAAAATCAGATAAACACCCCTGCGCCGTTATCTTCAAATGCGCCGATAACAGGCGTGGCGCACCGCTAAATCGTTCAAAAAATATGAAAAATAACGGCGAAGGGGGTTATTTGATACTAATCAGATCTGGGATACACAACGCGGAAGGGCTTAAAATATTTTATAGAAACAAAAAAATTCCTTTTTGTTTATACAAAACAAAATAATGATTTTTGAAGGACGGTAATAATGTAGCGCCAACAACTCCCAGTAGTTGAAGCAATGACATATTTTTGGCAATTTTTATCTACATTATCACATTCAAAAACATTTCTCTTTGGTCGGCCCAACGTTGAGTGAAACCGAGTTTAGGTAAAATTAATTTATAATTTAATAATGTCTATGTTAACTACAAACTTGACTCGTCTAGGGTACCAAATACTGCCACTGGGATTTATTCGATTGAGGTTTCAGTTTTTTAAGAAAATAATGAGGCTATAAAAAATCGGCCTTTATAAAAACATGCATTTATTTTTTTTAACAAACTTTGGCCGTATAGACTTATTTATGGGCCAGAATGCGTGTCCTAAGTTGTTAAAGATTGCGCACACCCTATTAGGCTGAGCTTAAATATTAAAGTTGTATATCATGATGTAATAGCGCCATTCTCAGCTTATTGATCAATTTTACTGGTACCAAATCGCACTTTTTTGAAGAGAAATTACGGAGATTCTTTTGTCAAAAAAAAATGAGTATGGTATTTGTTTATTTTGGTATTAATAATAGATACCACTTCAATGGGTGTTGTATTGTTAAAACAATAGCGTTTTTTTGTCTAAACTCTAAAAATTGAGCTTTTTGGGTATTGATCTTTTGAAAATTGAGCTTTTTGACCAATAATTTGGCTATTTTAACGATATTTATTTTGCTTATTCAGATACGGAATCAAAAAGCTCCAAATTACATGCGTTGTTGAAGACGATAAAGTTGGTACGGATGATTTAGAAGATCGAATCACCGCATTTGAGGATTACGTTCAATCCATGGATGTTGTCGCATTTAACAAGATCTAAACCGCCCAAAAATATCCTCTCGATTTTATTATCAGTTCAAGGCACAACAAAAAAAAACACGCATCGAACCTTGTCATCATTTGATTCTTAACACGAACAGTTCCTCATCCAACACGGTTTTGTGGGGGTATAGCGGGATTGGAACGAATATGATTTTTTTATTTGGAAATTTTCAAAAATAAAATCACCTTAATCGTTCCAAGGCTGGTAAACCCGGTTTTGTGCAATAAGAATGTGTCTGTGCTGCCTCTGTCCGTTCTGTTTTAACCCTAACCCTTTAAAAACACATCGCTCGCCGAATGTAACTGCAATTTTTATATGCAGCTGTCGAACATCAAAAAAAAGAGTCTGAGTTTCAAATATGACAAAGAATTATCATTGATTGTTTTTAACTCCTTGTAGATTATGAGCGCCTACCGAAAGCCACCGACAAATAAGAAGAAAGTTGTCAAGGCCGAGTTAAAGGAAGATCAAAAGGCCGAAATTCGGGAGGCTTTTGATTTATTTGATACGGATGGTACGGGAACAATCAACGTCAAAGAGTTAAAGGTAATTACTATAAAATTATGTCTTGTTAAAAATGTTTTGTAGCTCAAAAAGTGTTAAGGTAATTGGTTAGGGCGTGTGGTTAGATAATAAATACGTTTTGGTCTAAAACGTTTTTAAGATAACCCAACTATATTAAGATAAGTGGTGTTAGCATAACTGGGTAGGGGTTATACTTAGGTGGTTATCTGAAGCCAACAGGTCATTTGATGTAAAACATCTTTATTATTTGAATAATGTATCGCACATATTATATGTTGATGTAGACTATTAATATGATAATTTTATTTGCAACAACTGTGAAAACTACGGCATGTTACCCCTTTTGTTTCTCTGTTTATCCAAAATGTTGATTGTTTGAATACATAATATATGACATATAGTTTACATATTCAAACAATCAGCATTTTGGATAAACAGAGAAAGAAAGGGGGTAATATACCGTAATTTTCACAGTTGTTGCAAATAAAATTAGCATATTAATAGTCTACATGAACGAAAAATAGCAATTACTAAATGAAGGTAAGACAAAGAAAAAAAGTCAATCAAATTTATCATCGGGATTAAGGTCATTTTTTTAGAAAAGTGCTAAAAAAGACCTTAATCCCGTTGATAAATTTGATTGACTTTTTTTTGTATCCAAAGTAATCACTTTTTTCATTTTACATGAATTATGAATATGACGAATATGTCGTTAATCCAGATGATCAGTATCGCACGCATCCTTACGTCGATGCCACGGTATGATTTATTGCCGTATAATCGGTTTTTGTTGAAAGATGAACCATAACTCTCATAACTAAGTCAATCTAGGTAGCAATGCGGGCCCTTGGGTTTGAACCGAAAAAAGAAGAATTAAAAGGAATGATTTCCGAGATTGACGCTGATGCCAATGGCTCCATCGATTTTAATGACTTCTTAAAAATTATGACACAGAAAATGGCCGAGCGCGATCCTAAGGTTAGTTGTCACGTATGTTGTGTCTAGGTCATTTCTTCTATGACGCCTTTTCCATTATATCCAAAAACGTTCGGAAAAAATATATTCTCAAAATATATAAAAATAATCTCAAAAGTGTCTAATGACTCATTTTTTATAAAATGTCTTTTTGAATGTTTTTTGTTCTATAAATTTACATGGTACCAATTAATGGGAGGCTACCCTGGTAGTTTTAACCGGTGAAAATAATGGTACATGCGAATAAAAAAAGTCGTTGGATTTCGAAAAACAGACAATTTCCGATGTCTTATCAGTCCGATGGCCTTTTAGGTATTTACATACTTTAGTGCCCTACTTTAGTTCCCCATGTAGAAGTTAAGATTTCTTTAGGGTTTTTAGCAACTTGTTTACAAAACCTTAAGGTCTTTCAAAAATGCAATTAAGCTCTGATGTTTTGTTTATCTAAGGCCTTATGGCCACCCCTAGAGTATCTACTATCATGCTAAAAATGACCTAAGACCATGTGGGCTTAGCCGATATTCAGAAATATAATTTAGGACGAAATTTTGAAAGCGTTCAAGCTGTTTGACGATGATGAAACTGGCAAAATATCGTTTAAGGTAATCAAGAATATTTTCCCAATAGGGAATCAAACAATCTTTATGAAGAGTTTAATATTAGCTGTGATTACTTCAGAACCTGAAACGTGTCAGTAAAGAACTAAATGAGAATATGACCGACGAAGAACTTCAAGAAATGATTGATGAAGCCGACATGGACGGCGACGGCGAAGTAAACGAGTCCGAATTTCTCCGGATTATGAAGAAAACCGAGATTTTCTAAATATTAAAAAACCTGCAAAGGAAAAAACGCCTCTTCCGCCAAACCGATTTTGTGTTTATTTTTTACAGCCAAAAGTATATTTTTCTACGAGTTCCTGTATTTCTTTTTATATTTCTCCAAGTATATCTGTAGAATTTTTCATTCATGATTTTAAATAATACAAAAATCACATTTCACTACTCAAGTAATAGTTAATTGCATGTGGCATTTGTGTGCATAATATGTAGGGTGCCCGGAACTTTTCTTCCCATCTATTTGACCAAGCATATCCATTTAGGATTTATATATTATAAATTATATGCAGGGGTGGTTTTAAGGCCTGATGTTTTAATCTAACCAAAATCTTATAAGTTTAACTTATAACCAACTTACGAACAAAATCTCAGAGAAATAAACTGCCAACTTGGACTTTTTTTATTTTTCTTTAAATGTGTGCCTGGGAAACAAAAAGGTGTCAGCGGAATTTTGAGCACGGAATACTGAGGTAAAATAACGTGCTTCTCGCTTTGTCAAATTTTGGATTTTAATACAAATTCTGATTATAAAATTCTACATTTGAAGACTAAAACTAGAAAAGCGGGAATCGCGTTATTATAGCCCTGTACAAACCGTAGTACAGTCCTTACTCCTTTTTGGGACGTTTTCGGTTCTCGAAAATAGCGTCCCAACAAGGAGGAAGGACTGTACATTTTATAGTAGAGTGACTAATTCTTGAGGGACCCTTTCTCCCGTTAGGGACCCATGTTCGCAAAAAAAAAATCTAAAAAGAACTTCCTTTGGACAATTCAGCCTATCAGGACCCTATATTTTCGAGAATCAAAAACGTCCTTACTGGGAGAAAGGACTATTCAAAACAATAAATGTTCAATTGAACTCTTTTTCAGTAAGTGTGATTGACAAGATCAGTAATTGCAAACGAGCATTTTTGTTTTTTGAGTGGTTTATCAACTCTAATCGCTTTTCGTTTTCTCGGTTTAACCATAATCGCGTCGTAACGTTTTCGGATGGCGGGACAATTTCGCGTATCATAACTTTTTTTCAACTCTATTTTGTATGCAATCCAAACATTCATCAAATCAGTCTCCCCCAGATTGTTGAATATGCGGCGCAGGGCGGCATCAGGCAGTGTCACAAATTGAAACATAATAATTTATTCAAGTTTTTTTTCTAATTTAAAATTTTTGGGCAATACTAACTCAAAATGAGTGCAGTCAGAGTTTATATTAAGTCCCCTAGGTGATTGGGTTCAGCTGATCTTAATTGCGGTCCGAGATAAACTGCACAGATTCATCCTTATTTGGTACAGGCTGGGGTAATTAAGGACATCTTACGCACCGTTGGCGCCAAATATATTTTTTTGTGATCACAATGCTGGTAATCAGGTGTTCCTATCTATAGCAGGCACCGTCTTAATTGGGGAAAATACTTTATAACAAAGTATTATCGGAATTGTGTTTTTGTACAGTCCTTACTCCTTTATCGGGTGAAGCAAAAAAACGTTTGTCCTTTTACGGACGCTGCCGCTTTTTGAGTTTGGAGTCAAAACTTTGTACAGTCGATTTGCCCTTTTACGGACGATTTTTTTATTGTCCAAAATAATGTCAAAAATAAGCCATTATAATAGAAAAGTGTCCGAAAATGATCCTTTTGTGGACGATGCTCCTTTTTCGGACGACGCTTCTTTTTCGGACGACGCTCCTTTTTCGGACGATGCTCCTTTTTAGGACGATGCTCCTTTTTTCGGATGATACTACTTTTACGGACGTTATTTTCGAAAACCGAAAACGTCCGAAAAAAGAGTAAGGACTGTATACAGTATACTGTATAAATCTAACGCGGGCCACCTGTATCTGTGAAAATTACGGTCTTATTGTCCAAACAGGAAATGTATGAAAAAACGTAAAACAACATATTGTCAGATAATCTTTTCATTAGACGCTTTAATTGATATATTTGAGTGTTTGTATGCTTATCGAAAAAATAAGATTACATTAACATAAGTGTATAATACAATTTGTGCTGGCAACCATTAGTCTCATAACGCAATATCGGATCAATTCTAAGGGATGATAAACACCAGGATCTACTTTATAAAAAAATTAGCGATGCTTACATTTGTTTTAACCTGACATAAGTAGCGGCTTTAATTATCACAAAGAAATTTCGAGTACTTTGCAAATATTATTTTTGAAGCGCTACAGAATGAGCCAATCGGCCTTTCAGTGGCTCTCATTTTCGAACGACTACGTAAAACCTTGGTTGCATTTGACCAGGTAAAAAAGAGGCGAATTTTGATTTACGAAATGGTCACTCATGAATTTTAGCTGAATCTTATTATCGGAATTGCGTTCACAAGATGACCGATTTGGCCTGTTTTTTTCGAAAAAAAAACAAACACAAAAAATCTCAATAAAACGTCTCCAACCGGCTTTGCTAGGTAAAAAACCTGAGAACAGAAGGACGTAAATTTTGTATATTTACTACCCGTAAAACTTTCTTACAAATAATAACCTTTAAGTCAATTTAGCAGGTTTGGTACACGTCCGTAATGGTGCCCCTAGCTGCTAGGGGCTAGCAGTTAAAGTTTCGGTACATACTTGAAGACTAGAGTGGACTTCTATGACCATGAGCATGAAATATACATATAGTATTTATATACATACAGTATATATATACAGTAGTAAATATACAGTAATAAATACATGTAGTAAATATGATCCTAATAAGGTCTTTAAAGGAAAGATCTTTCCTACACTGTACTCTTAAAATATCAGAATCTGATTCAATAAAGTTTATTGTCAATAAATTGAACTTAATACTATAAGTCTATAACTACTAGACTTAATACTATAAGTATAGCCTATAACTGTGCGTAATATAGTGCATCATACATGTATACAGTATGTTTTATACGTTATCGCGACATTGTCTAACCTTGTCATAATCTTGTCATGACCTTGTCAAATCCAAATTTGAAATTGATGACCCCGCTTTTACAAAAAGGGCCAATATTGTATGGCAACATACAGTCCTTGATTCCATAAGGGACGTTTTCGGTTCTCCAAAAAAGTGGCCTTTATGGAATTAGGGCCCTTTCTGGAGTTAATTTGGGACTAATTCAAATAAGATGGTTTATTTAATTTTAAATTGTTTATTTTACGACTTATTCCATAATTTATGGGCCAGTCTTTTATTGACTTAATCGTTAACTTCTGACACGTGCTTTGAAATGCCCTATTTTCAATACGTTAATAAAAAACGGCTGTTATAGAATAATCACTTTTTTGACGAAAAAAGCGGCCGTTATGGGATAAACGGCGCGGCCGTAATGGAAACGCCCCTTATGGAATCAAGGACTGTAATTATATGTGTAAATTAAAGATAAAACCGCAATGAGTGCATGAGCGGGAAATTATCAAAGTACATAGGCGGTATGTCGTAGGGTCTGTAGACTACAGAGTATGTACAGTACAGTCTGTACTGTACAGTCTGTACATACTCTGTACAGAACTAATTTTTATTTTTGACCTGATAAATCTTCCGCATTACGTCGTCTTTCAAGCACAACTATTTCAAAATTATGCGTTTATTAGTCTTCAAAAATAGCAGAGAAGAGCCTCGGAAATTTAATAAACTTAAAGACCGGTACCAGCGGTCCGTCATGTCATGTACAAACTCAACCCGAAAATCAGTAACGTGTATTTTTGTCCCGCATTTTATATTTTACAACATACATGTATACATGTATAATTACAACTTACAGAACCTCGGGTCCATAATAGCCCGGCCATTGTATGCAATTTCACTTTGTTCATATATTTTAGGTCAAAATTCATTCCAAACGGGAAAATGGGGAAGCCGTCACATCAAAGGGACCCGGTCCGGGTCACCCGGAGTTAAGGTATTACCGGTTGACTTTCATGAAAATTGGCCGAGCGTTTCTAGTATACCGTGTCGGCATATTTGAAAATAATATAAAGACCAATTTTCCCCATTTTATTCTGAACCAGGGTGCCCTCCTTTATCCCCTCTTTATGAATGCGGCATTTATAAATAGGGGAAAAAGGAGGGGCACCCAATTCCAAATAAAAAGGGGGAAAAGTGATCTTTATATCATTTTTAAATATGCCGACACGGTATAGTAGAGACGCTCGGCGGATTTTCATGAAACTCAACCGGTAGCTAATACCATAATAAAAACTTAAACATAACGGACTAAAACATAATCTTGACCAATACTCACAGCTAGCACTTGATGTACACGCTGACTGAGCACCGTTAACACACAACCTAATGTGAACGATTTATGAGGTCAAAATAAAAATAAATTCGCATCATTATCTATACAGAGACAAATCTAACACACAAAATGTTAATATTGGCTGAACTGCACGATTAAAGATATCGGAAAAATCACCGCAACTTTCTATCAAAATCCGCATATTTTCGTATAACATTGGTATGTTCAATGAATTGACTGATGATGAAAATATTATTTGTTCAGGTTAACCACAAGGTTAACCGCGAAATTGCGTAAAATGTCTCGGTGGTAACCTTTTAGAATTTTATCAAGTACAAACTGCCAAATTAATGCGTTGGCAGCTTTCCGTTGAACAAATACACATCCGAGTTGATGTTCCTAGTTATTTTTAAATGGGGGTTATTTTTTTAATTTGGTCATTTTTGGTTTTAGTTAGATAGATAGTTTAGTTAGATAGTTATCACAATAAAGTTAATCACGAAAGTTTTCATATGTTTTTGATATGTTTTTGATATGTTTTTGATATGTTTTATATGATTTGACCATATTTTATAGAAAATTTAGTCCTCATTTTGTACACATTCGCATTTTTTGGCCTTAAATTCAGAATTTTTATATGCGAAGTTGTCACAAAGCCATGATAATGTTACTGTAACTTGGCAGAACGTTTTCCGTTAATAGCATTTGGGACGTCGTATAGCGTCGTACAAACTGTCTGTTTGGTGAAAATGATTTGTTCCATCAATAATTAAGACGATTTTTTCTTTTAATTGCAGTTTTTTATTTATCGAGAGCCCGCCGACGAAAAAAAGAAGAAAACGACGAGAAAGATTTGGTGTCGATAAAGATTCGACGGGAAGATTTGAGACGTACCGTCGGTAGGTGGCGTACACCTTAACAATATAAAAACATTCAACGATCCTTTAAGATTTTATATAATTCTCGCATCCTTAAATCATCAACAGTAGTTGACATGTGGATTAATTATTTCTTTTTTCTTTTATTTGCAACCGCACAAACAAAAGTAATAAGTAAGTCATTTATGAGTTCGATGCACACGTAAATACCTACGTATACTTTAGTTTTAGTTTTACTTTGATACTTACAGTTAAACACTGAGCAATAAATACAAAAGTAATTATTTTACATTATAAATATCAAGAGCACATGATATGTATCTTTTAACATGAATTGTCGTGCCAAAATTTTGTCCACACATTATCTTGCAGAATTCCTTGGTCGATCCTTCATTTTAAGTTTTTTTTTTGTAATTCGAAAGTTGCAAGGTTAAAGCGCAAAGGGGATATTTCAAAACGCAATTCAATGGTTTAAAACTGATGTTTTTCATAATTTGATAATCTTAAATTTTGAACTTTTTGCAGACTTCAAACTAGAGGTTGTTATGGAATTGAACGTAAATTAAAATAATGTGGAGTTTTACATTCATTTTCAATTACCAATGTTTCTATATCGCAGTGATTTTCAAACGCGAAAAAAATAATAATGTTACCACTTTTTGGTAACGTTGCTTTACAGCGCATTTGAGGCCTATGTGGCCTGTCATTGGTCTTTTTTGAGCGCGCTCGGCCAATCACCGAAAGGCATATCACCAAAAGGCGATTTCTTTCTTCTTAAATATTATTGTATTACAGTCGTCTCCTTCTTAAGTGTCGCACTCAAGAAGAAATATTCATTTCCGCTAAAATTTTTTTTCGCCTTTTAAAATCAGGACGATACATGCACAAATTTATAAGTATAAATTTGGATTTGAACACATATCCAAGTTTACATTTCTCTCAAATTGGAAAAATTAGATGCCAAATTATTGTATACAGCAGCCCCGCGGGAGTAAGGTATTGCATTTAAATTCGGTTATTAAAACTGCGGAGCCGTTATTTAATAAACTTCTCTATTTAGACGATATGAACGATGACGTTCCCGTCGGATCTCTTATTAAGGTATGTTAAAAAGTATTCGACCGTTTCACTTTACCGAATAAACGTCAGCTACAACTTTTTTTTATATTTATTTATGTATATCAGAATCCTAACTCATTAGGGGTTAAACACAAAATAGTTTTAAACCGAGATGTAAAAGTTCTGTTCTCATATTATTAATATGATATTAAGAACAGAACAGAACGCTCGTTCTAAGGGACATTATGTTGTGTCTCGTGATGAAAATGGCCCAGAACGGTGTTCTCTTGTTCTTTTTGCGTTCTTGTTCTCAATTTTTTCAAACGAACATAACAATTACATCTTTGGTTTTAAACGCTTCCGGGTTATGGCGTCATTTTGTGAAGGCTTAGCACACGCACTGTACATGATAAATGATTTTGAATTCTACATTAATCCATACGTTATTTAACATAACTTATGTTACATATTTATGTATTTATGTAACTTACATAAATACGAGATCCATACATTGTAGCCCTGGGTCGGGACCTAAAGAACCTAAAAAATCTAGACCGAAAGTTCCGTTTGAAAAAATCACGGTGAATGTGAATAATAAATTTCGACATAATTTAACGTTTCAAGATGTGTATTTTATGTTCCACTCTATCACTAATATAAAACTGTTTAGTTTTTAAACGGCAACACGCAAAACCAAGGTGGATATGAATCGGATGGTCTTTGGGGAGGACAGAAACGTGGTATGGCTCCGTGGGAACAAATGCTACTTTAAAAATTCTTCTTCTTAGATTAAAATTGAGTTGTGGTAAAAAAGGTATCATTTTTAACCGTATATCCATTTTTATTAACATATACCAAATGTTTAACTTTCAAACTCTTTCAAAAATGAGTACCTAGTTATTTCTTCCCGTTGGCTTTATTCGCAGAGTGTATCATACTGTATGAGTTAGCCAAATATTAACATAGGAAATAAGCTAACTGTTTTTTGAGGCTGTAAGTCAACTACCGTAGAAACTACTTTTTCTGGAAAATATAGATGCCAGAGCNTTTCGTCCATGTTACTTTTCGGCCAATAATATTTTTTCGCCCAAAGCATTTTTCATTCAAAATGTTTTTCGTCTAAAACGTTTTTCGTCCAAAATTTTCTTTTACAAAAAAATGGATGGAAATTTAATTTTAGAAAAGTTATTTTGAACGGAAAAAAAATGTTTGGACGAAAAATGTTTGAACGAAAAAAATATTGTACGAAAATTTTTTGACGAAAAATGTTTGGACGAAAAAAATACTGTACGAAAAATTTTTGGACGAAAAATGTTTGGACGAAAAAAATATTGTACGAAAAAATTTTGGACGACAAAAACCTGAACGAAATGTAACAACAACGAAAAGCTCTGGCACCAAGATATAACTCTAGTTGTACATGTTTTAGAATTACTTTTATATAATATTGTGTAAGGATCACTAATTTAAGACGTTTTGAGTCGTTTAATTTAACATACAGTATGTGGCGTGTAGGATTTGACTACCCAATTAGAATCTCTGCCCGCTCGCCGCTAAAAAAAGTTTATTATCCGCGAATAACTTTATCAATTTTATAATATGAAACAATTATATGATTATTACTTTTGTTACATGAAAATGATAGATGTATGTTACATATAATATGCTACATTTTTATATGTTACATGTAGTATGTAACATGTGACATCATATCCTTGATACGCACGAAAAAAAATCGTGATTAAAAATATGTTATAATCTCATGCGGTATATTTATACTCTGTAATGTTTGCCACGTTATTATATTTCTCTCGATTTTTAATAGTAAATTTAAGTGCTTTTCTAAAGTGTTTTGTACTTTATGTTAAATCATTACTTATTACGTTATACAGTGTTCTTATAAATGGTTGGAAATAAAAAATGTCTTATTCAGTTACTCTGTCAAATTATTTGGGGAAAAATTGGACGAAAAGTTTTTCGGGGAAAATTCAAATACACCCCCTGCGCTGTTATCTTGCAACTATTGCATGAAAAAAAAATCTGCAAGATAACGGAGCGAGCCGGGACATTTGCAAGATAACAGCGCAGGGCTTAACACATAAAGATAGACATTCCTGGAGAATTTGCCGAAAAAAATCTGCAAGATAACAGAGCCAACGGGAAAATCTGCAAGATAACGGGTGACAAGATAACAGCGCAGGGGGTGTATGCCTTTCAAAAAAGTTGCTCTTAATTCGCTCCAAATACACTAATTGCGGTTTTTCGGGCAACAAGTTTCTGGAAGAAAATGTCATTCGAAGAAAAAAAGCTTTATCGAGGAAAGCATTTTATGGGGAATACATTTTTTTTCGGGAAATTTCGAGAAAGCCCGCTCTGACGTATAAACTCCGTGTCAAAATAAGTATTTGAGATTGAAAATAGCTTTACCTACTTCACCCACTGAGCAGTTATCTGGCCGGGTTTCCCGGTCGTGCCGTTATCTGGCCGGAATTTGGAAGAAAAGTTTTCCAGCTCCTTCGCCTACGCACTGCACAGTTACCTTGCCGGAAAATATAATTGCAATAAAAATAATAATTACACTTCATCATACAATTAAACGAAGGCTCCTTTAACTTAATTGCTAATTATCCGTAAATTGCTTGCTTTTTTCTCCAAGATATGATATTAATACCTATTTATAAGGTGTTGCCAACACCGTGTTGGTAGTTCAAGAACTTAACTAAGATTAAACAATGAATAATATGACCAGATAATGGCCAGATAACAGCGAAGGTGGTGTATAGTTAACCTACATTTGTGTTCAGCAAAAATGACCAATCTCTGCAATATCATTCAGCCTGAGTAGGACATGTTAATTCGACTATTCAAACATGAACATCAATTTATTCACACGCATCTAACTGTCAAAGAGATTTTTACGCAAAATGAGATTGAAATAAACCAAAAAATTATATTTAAAAATATATAAATACGGCAATAACATACAAATAAAAAAATTATATTTTTAAGTGTGTAGTAAGCAAAAGAATAAAGTGAATATTGTAACTTATAGTCTATAAGGTAGAGATACTATAAGGTAGAGATATGTATTAACATACTTCCGTACATAAATTTTTGTATACGTAGACTTTTACTGTAAAAACACTTTTAATATTTATATAATATAGCAACCCAGAACTGTACAATTGGCAAATACACCGAGTGCGCACTTATCGGGCGGGTTTCGCGGCAAAAAACCTTAATCGGGCGCCCGATAATTGCTCAGGGCGGAAGCGGAATAAGGTGAAAATATGCATAAAGAAACCCGCCCGATAACAGCACGAGCGGGAAATGTGGTCATATATACACATATTATATGTGACATATATATTCAAAAGCAATGCGCAGGGTGCCCGATAACAGCCCATGGTGCCCGATAACTGGACACAAACCCGCCCGACAACTGCGCACCCGGTGTATATCAAATATATTTCCGAGTATTCAATTTTGTTTCTCAAAGTTTGTATCTGATAACGGCGCAGGGGTGTATTATATAATTATGATTTATAAGCAACATATATTTATTATATAATATATGAGATGGATGGGCTGCCTGACGTTGCACTATGTCATATATTTTCGTTTACTTCAATATCCGATATGCTGAACATTCGTTTGGTAAGAATTTGTTTGGTATATTTCCCAAATTTAATTTCTTAATTTTAACAAACAACGTGACAAAGTAGTTAGTATTATTCATTTTATCATAAAAATTCTTATAGGAAGCTGAGTCGTTTGTGTAAAAATTAGCTTATTAATTATCACTTACGGCCAGTTTTTAACACAAGAATAGTTACCACTGTTCATAATTTTCTTCAGTCGAATTGTATAATTAACATGAAGAAAAGGTTTTACTATTCTTTGCTGCACAAATTATTATGCTGCCCTGTATTGGGACAAATAAATTTAATCGAAAAAAAAAAGTTAAAATCAACATAAAGTTCTCACTACACAGCAAATTTATTTATTAGTAATCACTGAAAATGTAGTTTTAAGACAACTACCACACAAAACTTGTTTGTTCCCAATGAATTTATTTTTTTGCAGTTTTTATTTTTCAAAATCGTTTTGA
The DNA here is from genome assembly GCA_004367875.1 of Oikopleura albicans. Lineage (NCBI taxonomy): Eukaryota > Metazoa > Chordata > Appendicularia > Copelata > Oikopleuridae > Oikopleura > Oikopleura albicans. Next base: position 1,202,741 of record SCLG01000004.1, read on the forward strand.
GAAGTTTACTTTAGTGACAACTCATAAACTACTGTAATAGGTAGCAATTGACGGTTTTGAGAAAATTGGTAATTTTAACTCTCGAGCGCTCACCTTTTCTACCAGCTTTCGTGCTCGATCGCGCAACAATGCACGCTTTTTCTTCCTCCGCTCTTAAATCTTAGTTTTATTCAGCAAAAGTTAATTTTTTATGTGTTTGGTGGTTAATGAGTCATAATCACTGTGCAGGTTTTAAAATAATTTTTAGGCAAATCGTTATTTTGCCGAACTAATTGAAATCGAGCTGACGAAAACGCTGACTCGAAGTACTGATTGGCGAATCAAATATGCATTTTCTCGATACACCAAAAATTCTTCAGTATTTGATATACTCCGTCATATTCAAAGTGCCAAATTAAAAACGTGCCAATTTTCCCAGAAAAGAATCTCTATACCAGTGCAGCCTACACAAGATAATTATTTCTTTATGAGTATGGAAGATATTGACGAAGTAAGTACATAAATCATAACATTTTTCGCACGATAACTGCTCAGTGCGTGGGCGGAAGACGCGAAAAAAAATTATGAAAAGTCCCAAGATAAGCGTACGAGCGGCAATTTTCGCAATATGTAATATTACAATTGATGTTATATACTACGTACAGAGGGGCCGTCAAGTAAGGGACGGTTTCCTGTTTTGAAAAAGTGTGCCTTATATGGCGCCCGGCCATAACTTGGCAACGCCTCTGTACCATTGATTTAACTCGATCAAACCCATGCCCTAAATGTTTAAAGAATTTTATTTTAACCCTTAACCTTCAAACACATATGACGGAATTTTGTCCGTCCGGGCATATAAAATGCGTTTTTATGGTGTCTCATTCTATTAAATGTAACGGCAGTCAAAACTAACATAGATTAATCGATTACGAAGTCCTAGAACAAATAAAAATAAAAATTTTGTTTCCGTAATGAATATTAATTAGTCATTTATTGGAGCTAGGAAACCTCAAAATAGAGGTTATTTGCAATTAATAGTTTTCATGCATATTTTTTTTCTGTCATATTTTTTTCAAAGTAGTGAACGGCCCACAGTAGTCTGTAAAAAATGAACCCCGTACGTCATCTGGTTAACCGTTACTAAATTTGTGGTTTTGTGGTCAAATCGACCAAAAAGTGTCCAAGGATGGTCGGAAAGCTTCCGAGAGTATACTCATTCGATTCAGGACGAATTGCTCATGATGAAAAATTACGTAGGTTAGAACACAAGTATAGATGGGACGGACAAAATTCCGTCCAATGTGTTCAGGGAATTGTTGTAAATATGTGTTCAAAGGTTAAAGCAGATACATAGTTTTAATAGATAGTTGTGTCTTTAGCTTATGTTATAGCCTACATAATATCCTATAGCTTATAGGATATTTTTGTTTTCAACACTTTTCCCGATACTAAAAACTCGAAGATTCAAATAATACAAAGAAACACGCAACAAACACATTCAATGGACTTTGACGACACAGATTTCTTAATTGTGAAAAAATACATAGTGACGTTGAACTTAAGCGATGGAGTGGTTTCCGTAATGCAACTTATTTTAGACAAGGATTCACAATGATTTACGGTTCTCACATCTATTAAGGACGCGTTTGGTTAGCCAAAAAGTAGTCCCTAATGAGGTAAATTTCGTAGAAAGGTCTGTACGTACATATAACTACAGCAGTGCATCTTAACCTTGGACCGTACATCCGTCACGCTTTCAATTGCTGAATTTAAATGCGTTATAAGTTTACTAGGAATGAGGGTACATATTCAAATAATCAGACTTTTTTGAGACTAAACAATGATGTTAACAATCATGATGCAAAAATTTGAGATGCAAAAATGTACTGGCAAAAACTTATAACAAGTGAAAACTAGGGAGGTCAACACATGTGTTGACGCTGTACGGTCTCGGGAAAAACTGTAACAGCCATCTTGTAGGAAATTGAAAGTTAGCCGAGGACCGATGTCCATTTTCGCTCAAATGCAACGACGACGTCATAATTGCTAAAAATGCTTTTAACTAACTGCATTCACTGAAATCTAACTAAAAATCTATATAACTATCTATATTCTGTCGATCGGGACACCAAGTGGATTTAGTTGAAAAGATACTAAAAAGTTAATACACCAGATGTACCTTTATCTTGTGTACCTTTATCTTAGTAATTTGAGCCTATTTTCCATTATCTTAGTTCATTTTGGCGAAAGTTTTCCACCTACGCATTTCCATTATCTTAGATTTTAGCCTATTTTCCATTATCTTAGTTCATTTT
>SCLG01000004.1:1235143-1261778 GCA_004367875.1 Oikopleura albicans
TTTCGTCGCGGAATATCCTTGGACACGTTTTACACGTATACGGCTGATTATGTCGACCTTATAATGGCTCTCAAACTTAAATACAGATCGGTTGATTATAAGGCCAAAGTAAAAAAACCGACTACTAAAAAAAGTCGTCATTATAAGTTATAAATTATATAACTTATAATTTATAACCATAACGGCTTTTTTTTTATTCTGGCGTTTGAGAATCACAATTTTTTATCAGAAAAATGTTTTTTACCTGTCGACAAAAAATACGTCTGAAAAAAAAAATTTACCTCATTAATACAGGAAATTAGATATGATCACAACCCCAAAAAATAAAGACCTTTTATCCACCTCAGGTCTAAAAAGTTTCAAAACATTGAAAAAAAAGTGAAGACCTTAAGTCTCAAAAATATCGTATCAGTCATAAGTTCTGACCAAAGTGTGAAGAAGAAAAATCCAAGGTTACACCCATTTAGGCCAAACGTGTTAGTAGATAAAGGGAAATACAGCACGTCCAAAGAAAAAAGTTCAAAGTAGCCAAAAGTTCAAACGTGCCGTGAAAATTATCTACTCAAAATTAGACGAGACATCAAATAAACGTCGTAATAACGCTCAACAACAAAAGTGCTAAATTCACATAAAATTTAAAGCCGATAAAATATGTACATAAAAATGATAAACTACGTATATGGAATGCAATATTCCATACAATAATTTCGTTTGAAAGTTCTCCAATAAAAAAAGTAGCATTAGACTTCAATCTCAAAAAACGACCATAAAACTTTAGTTCGAAAAGATTATAATACCTTATAACGAATCAAGTGAAAGACCTTATAACCGACCACCCTCTCCCCTGTATAATTTCCCCGAAACACAATTTCTTTGATTAACATTTTCTCCTAAAAACTTGGAAAAACTGTAGTGCCAAAAAACAGTGTGAGAACCCAATGACCCTAAGAAGTGCGCATCCAATTCTGTTTTGGTTTTGAAGGCATTGGGACACCATTGACATACGAAGGCATATTCGTAAATGCTTCGTTCCGGTATAATTGAAGCCAAAGATGGGGATTGAATTTGAACTCGGGAACTACTCAAATCAATTCTATTGTTGCTCTCGACAGGCCTAACTTGAACTTCGGCGATTTTACCCATGCGCTTAAAAGTAAAAATAAATACTTTAAAATACAGTTGCAGTCCCAACCTTCCAGTTCTGCACCCTCAAGTTGTGCACAACTGCCAAGTTCTGCAGTTTTTCAAGAAAATATACGAGACTGCCAAATGCGCGACTGCTTAGTTGTGCACTTTTTTGGAAAAATTGCACAACTGGAAGGTCAGGACTCACTACTTGAAATTATCTGCCACGTATGTGACATAAGCTTTTGTTGTTAGTATATTTTTCAATTTCCCCTAAGGGAACCGTGTGAAATGGTATTAAGTACAAACAAAATAACATCTCATAGTTCACGAAAAAATGAATCGGCTAAACTTTTCGACCAACTATACCATTTTACATGTCATTTTTGAAGGTATTATCATGATTGAAGAGGTCAACCATGATAGCTTCCGACAAATACCCTTTTATTCATATTAGGCGTTATTCGGTTTGTACTTTAAACCATTTAAAAATCTGACGAGAAAATTTTGTGGGTCTTATAGCAGAGTAGCTAAGCGCTCAAAAAACTACCCTACTAGATTAATCAACGTGTTTCATAGCTTTTAGCCGCACATTTGGCATCATAATGGCTAAAAATACGATTGCGTCGTTTCATGAGTTATGAATACAAACATGGACCAAAAATGAATTTCAACAAGCCGACCGAACCATAGACCATATATTTGTTCAGCTTAAACGTTGTATATTTCAGTGGCTGGACAGGTCGAAAATAATTTAGGGTAAAAGACCCTACAATTGTTTGAAACAGCTAACTTTTCTCTGCTAACTTCACTTTTATATCTTCGTAGACCCTATACGATATTCGTAGACTACGACGATACAAAAAATGAAGTTCACACTGTGAACTTCACAGAGCAAATTATATAGGTTCACTCATATAAAAAGCATGAAAAAAAACGCACAGTTCGACCACTCATCCGCGCTGAACTGGACAACATATATTTCTGGACGGGTTAGAAATAAATCATTATTATTTCCGTAGAATTACGTAGCGTACTTGAGGGAGTTTAATGTGCGGGACGATTTCGATACGCTTCGGTCGGACAAAGTTTTTATGATTTGAACTCTTATCATCCGGCGTGGATATAATAGGCACCTCGAGCTCGACAAAGCTGGTCATTTGCCGCTCGGCGTTTGGCTGCTCGAGTCCGGAGGGTCGCGCACTTTTTTCGGTTGTACTTAAATTGCTCTCGATTTCAAAATTTAAAAATAATCTCTCAGTAATCTATTTTTGGAATGATTACACACGATCGGCTCTAATAGTTCTCAAAAATGAAACATTAGTGCACGAATACACATAAAAAGTAGAGCGCATTGGATAAAAACTAGAGTTTATGATACAGTAATTTTCGAAATCATAATTATAGAGCGGCAACGAAATTTATAGAAAAAATAAATACATTTTCGAAAAAAAACACGCGCAAATAGGAGGAAAATAGCGAGATATACCCATATAATTTATATAATATAATACTTATATAATTTATATNATTATCATGATTGAAGAGGTCAACCATGATAGCTTCCGACAAATACCCTTTTATTCATATTAGGCGTTATTCGGTTTGTACTTAAAATTCATTTAAAAATCTGACCAGAATCTTTTGTGGGTCTTATAGCATTGTAGTTAAGCGCTCAAAAAATTTATCCTACTAGATTAATCAACGTGTTTCATAGCTTTTAGCCGCACATTTGGCATCATAATGGCTAAAAATACGATTGCGTCGTTTCATGAGTTATGAATACAAACATGGACCAAAAATGAATTTCAACAAGCCGACCGAACCAGAGACCATATTTGTTCAGCTTTAACTTTGTATATTGCAGTGGACAGGTCGAAAATATATTAGGGTAAAAAAATAAAAAAATACCCTACAATTGTATGAAACAGCTAACTTTTCTCTGCTAACTTCACTTTTTATACCTTGGTATATCTTGGTAGTCAGAGGCAGAGGGCGGCAGAATTTGTACCCTTGTCCGCGGACAAGGATAAAAACGGGTAACTCTCAATGGTAGGGTATGGAAGGGTACACTCTTTTTTTTCACTCGGTAACCCGCAATTTTACCCATTATCCGCGGGTAATTACCCTTGCTCGGGTAATTGTCATAGCTAGGGTAATTATTTTTCAATGAATGGTAGGGTACAAAAAAAGTCAATTCCTGCCGACCTCTGGTCAGAGGGTAGAGTCCACTGTTTTTACGATTTTTGCCGACCTCTGTTCGTAGACCCTATATAGGGTCTACGATGGACCCTATATAGGGTCTACGATGATATAAAAAAATGAAGTTCACAGAGCAAATTATACAGGTTTATTGATATTCTATATAGAATATATAAAATATATTTTCATTATTGGTTAATTTATAAATGAAAAATATGCGTTAAATACATTATCTTGACTTTAATCGTATTTGAATTTCATAAAACCAATCGGATAGAAATTGTAAGTAAAACGGTAAACATTTATCTAGTACTGACTAAGTACTAATGAGTCAGTAGTACTGACTGCATAAATGCTATAACTTACGAAAGCAAAAACAGAATAAAAATGAAGCGTTTGGCCAATGGCGAAACAGCTCAAATGGCACCATTTTTTGTTTTATGCTTTTATGAGTTATAGCAGTGTAGATGAGTGGTCACACCGTGCCTTTTTCTATACGTTTAAAAAACATGAAAAAAAAAACAACAAAAAAATGCACAGTTCGACCACTCATCCGCGTTGAACTGGACAACATAAATTTCTGGACGGGTTAGAAATAAATCATTATTATTTCCGTAAAATTACATAGCGTACTTGAGGGAGTTTAATGTGCGGGACGATTTCGATACGCTTCGGTCGGACAAAGTTTTTATGATTTGAACTCTTATCATCCGGCGTGGTTATAATAGGCACCTCGAGCTCGACAAAGCTGGTCATTTGCCGCTCGGCGTTTGGCTGCTCGAGTCCGGAGGGTCGCGCACTTTTTCTCGGTTGTACTTAAATTGCTCTCGATTTCAATATATAAAAAATAACCTCTCAGTAATCTACTTTTGGAATAATTACACACGATCGGCTCTAATAGTTCTCAAAAAATGAAACATTAGTGCACGAATACAAATAAAAAAAAGTAGAGCGCATTGGATTAAAACTAGAGTTTATGATATAAAGTCGCAAATAATTTACAGTAATTTTAGAGATCATAATTATATACCGGCAATGAAATTTATACAGACTCGACGGTATAAAAAGCGACCAATCTTTGACAAGCGATCTGCGACATAATTGCGTATTCAAGAAATTTTGTCAACAATTGGTCGCTTTTTATACCGTCCAGCCTGTAGAAGAAATAAATACATTTTCCAAAAAAGCCCGCGCAAATCCGAGGAAAATAGCGAGGTATACCCATATAAAGTTTATATGGGCATACCTCAGTATTTTCCTCGCATTTCCGCGGGTTTTTTTGAAATGCATAGGATTTTCTGCAAATTTCATGGCGTTTTTTTATAATTTTAGTCGCGAGAATCTCTGTAAATTCTTCGCGACTATCCATTCGAGAACAGGCCGTACCGGATTTTTGTTTTTTTCACGAACAAAACACACGGTAAAACATTAGAAATTCAACCTTAGTAATATCAACACTTTTAAATTTAAGAAACCCGGTTTAAACGCTTACGAAGTTTACGCAAGTTATGCCAAATTAAATTTCTCCTAGTGCGGAAAACGGGAGCAATTTTAGCACGACCCTTTTCTCTGAGTTATAATCCGAATCCTCCTCTTCGACCGCGACCAGCTTCACATCATTATGGACCAGCTGGTCGTGGTCGACCACATCATTTAAAAAGTCGAAAATATTCTCGCCCGTTGTAAATACATTTTCCGCATTGTCCATAATATGACTGTTCACTGGGGGATTGATTTTTTAAGGTGGACTTAATGCTTTCGCCACTTTTACATTTCCGTGGCGATAATTTTATGCATAAAAAACAAAAATGTAAAAAAAAATATATTATTTTGCTCGACTGGACAGAAAATCAATCGAGTCGTGTGTCTGAGTGATTTGATTGGCTGAAATAATGAAAGTCGCGGATTCTTATTGGTTGAACGCTATGTTACGCAGATAACGCAGTGTTTTTCTTTCTTCATTGTTTCACGGAGATGTAAGTCGGGATTGTGATGACGCAGGTTAACAGTCTTGCCATAAGTTATAAAAAAAATAAACACAGAAGGCCCAATTAGCGGATTTGAACACGGGAAAATATGAAAACGAGTGGCGGGTTTCACGGAAAACGGAGTATTTTAAATATAAGTTAAATTTTGTAACATTTTATATAATAAAAAAATACAGTCCTTACTTCCAATACGGACGATTTTGATTCTCGAAAATAGCGTCCGTATTGGGATCAATTGTCAAAAAGTGTCCATTTTCAGCTTTTCTAGGGACATTTGTTCACAAAAAGCGTCCGTATTGGAAGCAATCGTCCGTATTAAGAGTAAGGACTGTATTAGTATTTTCAGGCTTATTTTGTAGACTTGAAATTTTCGGAGATTTAAAATTTCAGCATCTATAGTTTAGCATGAGTTAGATAAGTTTAACTGCTACGCACATGCAACACAAGATATTTTGTGTAATATGAGTATGTTATATGACCCTCGAGGTGTCATAGACTATGACTCATAGTACCAAATTGATGCCCAAATTGCAATATGTACATATATTTGACACTATTAAAAGCATTTATAAGGCTGATTTCCAATTTATAGCCTATAAATCATAGACATTACAAATATGAAATTTCACCTCTTTTTACCCATGGATCGATTTCTTTTTGTTACGATATATAAACTTTATTATTTAGTTTATTAATGCGGCAAAATTACTGCGCATAATGTTGTTTTCTGTACAGTATAGTATGATTTTAGCTCCTTTTTTCTCGGCTCCTTTGTGGCTATGACAATGGTTTATCGTTTTCGACGATTGGTCTTTTGAGTTCCACCTTTGACCTCTTCGTATGTTCTAAAATAAATAAATAAATGGCCTATGTAAAAAGATTATTATTAATAATTTATTAATTATATTTCAACGGCAAATTCATCCCGTCTTTACCTGTATTGCTCATTCATTATTGCATCGTCGATTAAGAATGTGTCAGTATGGTTGTCATCTTCCTGGTTGTCCACGGTTATTCTACAATACTTTCCACCTAAAAAAATCGTTAGAAAAGTTTTATAACAATACAGTCCGTAGTACGGACTCCGTACTCCTTTGACGGACGATTTGGTCCTCAAAAATAACGTTTCTATTTGGTGAATCGCCCTGAAAAGGTCTTTATCGATGTTTTTAAACACTTCGCCTTAAATATGCGACATTTAAGGCGAAATGTTTAAAAAGCATCGATATATTACATGCGCAAAAAGCTCTTATTTTACCGGCTTTCATGAATTTTGGTCAGCTAAAATACCCAAATTTTCTTTTTGTAAGTTATGGCGGCCCCCAGCGGCTAGGGCCCAGCAATTAAAAAAACTTACTTAATTTGATTAGATGTTCAAGTGGATCTTCGTCCGAATCAGGATCGATGGAGCAGGATCCAATGCTATTGGGTTCACGCACAGCTTCCTTTATTCCGCTAATTTTCTCAACGATAAATTTCACCTGAGCTTCCAACGGTTCTGAACTCATGTCCGCCACTGGTGGCACTTTTTTGATGATTAATTTGTTGAGTTTCTCGGCCAGCGTCAAGACTCCGTGACGGACGTCATCAATTAAGGATACAACACCGCGACGTTCATTTGCATTTCTTAGTTGGTTTTGAGACTGTTTTAAGTTAAAAGAATTTTGTTACTATCGATAACTTATCGGCGATAAGGGCTCTACTTGGCGTTTTACATGAATTTCCGCTATCTTTTCTACCGCATTTTCTAGCTTCGAGTTTTTGACGTGCGGAAAAAAACTCGAGTATGGCAATCTAGAAAATACGAAAGAAAAATCGGCGGAAATTCATGTGAAACGCTATAAATTATAGCCTATAATCTTTTTGCTTTTATAAGAAAATCGCTGATAGGAAATACACCAAATGTACTTTTGTCTTGGGAAAACTTGGGGGTAAAATTTTAGCCTATTAAAAATAAACTAAGATAACGGAAAATAGACATGAAACTCCAAGATAAAGCTAAAATTTTTGTGCTAAAATGAACAAATTGTTGCTAAAGTTAACCAAAAATTGGTACATCTAGTGTAGTACTGGTATGTTTCAATGAGTTTTTACAGTTTCAAAACGCGCCTAATCCGTTCTAGTTCAATATTATCAACCGCAGCAGCAAGATCCTTTAATTTTTGCTCCGCGTCTAGCGTTTGCTGCGTTTGTTGATAATTGGCCTTTTCCAGGGCCTCTTGAAGTTCCTTGTGTTTCGCATTTCGTTCCTCGAGGCGCTTGAGGTACTCTTGGGACAGGTGAGTCAAATGATCATAGTTCTCAATTTGATGCTGATAAGCTTCGGGAATCTCATTGGCAAGGCCCGTGTTGGTGATGGCGCTAAAGAGCTTAATGACTGGCTCCATTCNGTTTCCGTGAGCTGCTTATCACGTTGGTGTTTTCCATTGTAAAAGTCACGCTCAACGGCGATGCGTCGGGCGCGTGACGACTCTTGACCCTTCTGGGCCACTTGATGAATCTGTTGAAGGTCAACAAGCTCAGCCGCAGTCGACTTGACATCGACCTCAAATTGGTCAATCGTATTTGGCATGTAAAGCGCATCCTTATTCAGTTTTGAGAGGGTCTTTTTGTAAGTGCGATTGATAAACGATGCCGTGTTCCGTTTCAGCGTCATCTTGTCAAGCTTGGTCGAAAGCATTCGAACCCGTTTTTGGTCTTCCTGCTCGAAATTTGCATGCTCGAGCAACATAAAATCTCGATATTGAAACTTTAGGTCATTTAATCGGCGATTTCGACATTCCTAAAAATATTTATGTATAATACATGTGTGTTATATGTGTAATTTACATATCAAGAAAATAAGCTACCAAACTATAATCAACAGTTTTTGCATTGATGAGAACCGGTTGTGAGAATAATTTTCCGGAAAACCCTATCTTTCCATTTTAAGGACTGTGCCGTTATCTGACCATTATTACGTAACAAAATATTTTTGCGGCGAAAATGTAGATAACGGCGCAGGTGGTGTATATTATAATAGATATAATTGGACTGATTCTTCTAAACTTAACTTTAAATCGTCGCGTTCAAAAGCAGTCCTGGAAACATTTGCTGAAATAATAATGCAATAAAAATGAACGAATAAGTTGAACGTAATACTTTGACCAAAAATCAACACCATAAATTGTGGCCATGGCCCATGGGACTCTACAGAAGTGGTTTTGAAATTATTACAATAAATACCCACCTTTTGATGAACGAAATGGTTCAGCCGTTTTCTCAAGACACACACATCTTCATCGAGTTCCTTATTTGCCGTATGAGCATCGTACCGTTTGCACTCGAGCTGCTTCTCACGCTGTCCTTCGAGGGCACCCTTAATCACCGATGTATCCTTATTTAATGCCTTGGCTAGGTCTTGTCGCGCTTCCTTCACGTGTCGTCGTAAATTCAGAATTTTTTCTAAAAAGTTTGGTTAGGTTGTAAAGTATACGCTNTTTCATTTTTTAAATAAGCTAATAATCCAAAACCTTCATTCTTTTTGATGGTGTCCTGCTGGCTTTGGAAAATGGCGGCATTGTCACGTTTTTTGAGGGATAGCTTTCCCCTGAGCTCATCGATCTGTTCCCTTATATGCACACTCTTTAACTTATTGTAACTTGCCATTGTCTACGCCGTTTTGTTAAATCGATACCCTATACAGATTCCCGTGATTTTCACCGCAAGGCTAAAACCACAACTGATTTCTCAAACGGCCAAATTCAAAAACATGAAAATTTTGAATTCTAGAAAAGTGTGAAAAATGTCATAAACTAAAAGAACAGCTTCCAAAATATCAACGTGATAATTTATCACTCATAAATTATAAATTACAATCGTGGAACCGAGAACGTAACACTTGTTTGGAAACAGTCGACATGCAACTAAACTTCAAGGATGGTTAGGTAGTATTGTTTACAAACTTTACTTCACGGGAAACCGCTACTGCTAGGGTATTAAAAATATCCTGCACCATGAATTTCATTAGTTTTTGTTAGTTTTTAATGTGTCAATGTGGGAAGCATCACATGGCGACATTTTTTCTCGAATTTACGTTATTAAATTTATTAACTTTATAAAAAAAATTTTTAACGTTGTCTAGCCAAAAAATTAGAAAAAAAAATAACGTTTGTTCTTACGTCATGTATGAATCATAGAATGTTTGGCTTTTCATTGGATGGGTTATTTACAGCCACATTTCATTGGTGTGTCAAATTCGTCATCAAGAAGGGACTAAAATTTGTTTCAAAATTATTTTATTGAGATCGATTAACCTTCTAAGGCCAATGGCCGTTACGCCATCCAGCAAATAAATGTGAAATCAACTTATTGTTTTTTCCTTCGTGATGGACGAGTTTCAGGTAAATTTTGTACTTTAGAGAATTTTGATACTCTTATTTAGACACTTTTTCAGGCTGAAGGTTTCAGCTATGACAATCTTTAACGGATTTTCACCGGATTTTTTTTTTTTTTGAGAATTTCTGTAGTGCCTGTAGTACAGACCAGCGTTGTAAAAAATGCGTTGGGGCGCGAATGTTGTGCCAAATATTCCAGACTGGCAAGTTCCAGTCCCGGTTTAGCATAACTTACGTAAACTTACTTTGCCGGGACTGGAACTTGCCAGTCTGGAATATAATTTATAGTCTCTAAATAACTTAAAGAGCGAAGACGAGGATTCCTCTGATAATTTACAAGATGAACCAATCGAAGATATTGAACCAATAGAAGATAATGCTCATCCTGAGTCTTCCGATGATTCAAGCAGTCAATCGAGCGAATTTGAAGAATTACCAGACATTGATTTACAAGTTTAACACTTCAACTCGGCTATTTTTCCTTTAAGGTATATAATATACCGTATATTGCAATACAATATATCCAGGCGTTGTAAACACAGGGTGCGTCGTTAACAGCCACTCCATTAACCGGTATATTTGCCCTTAACCGGCAGTTCTTGGTTAAAAACTCCTACTGTACCGGTATTTATTTTTTAAATTATGTTATCGACCTGGTTACTGCACCCCATATGTGCACTTAGCATATAAATGAAGGGGTTTTGAGAAAAAGTACTACCGGGGTGTATAGCCGATTTGGCAGCGAGAAAACTGGCCCGATAACCACATAGAGTATGTAAATATGGAATAAATCAAGATTAGAGGGCTACGATGATGCATCTACTACGACTTCAGGTATATTTTATCAAGAAAGCAAAATTAATTAGCAAGTTATTTTAGTAAAAATAACACTAAAATAACTACAATTCATTGCCAGGAAATCCGTTCCGGGTTACCATTTTGTTTGTACTGTACTTATTTTATGGTCATTAATTTCTGTTAGGGAACTTCTGTTTCTTTCTATAAATTAAAGCTACTTTGAAGTGACAAAGTAAACAAAACTGGGAAATTTTTTTTTCTGGGGTTTTTTATCCTGGGGTTTAGAAAAAATTTTTTGCTCTTCGTAGAAAAATCCACATGAGATCACCAACCCATGCTGTGTTAATTGCTCCTTGTTTTTTTCGGAGATACGGGGACCGCTCCCGTTGCTTCGCACCGTTTTGTTATGTTTCGTACTTCGCGTCTTCCAGTAAATTTGAAAAGGAGTCTACGTTTGTGATTTGCCAATGATGAGGAAATGAAATTTGATTTTAACCAATCAAATGACGCGCTTGTCAGTTAGAAAATAGATTCTCAACCGTCTGCTCAATTTTTTTTTTACTGTAGAGTCACAGTGTAGACTCATTTGTTACAGAATCAACTTCACAGAGAACAAATAAGTGCATAAACAGGAGTAATTCATGATTGCTGACGGTAACTACATACAATTAAGTAAGTAACTACATGTAACATGTACTTTCGCTCACTAACTCCGTCATGTGACTATCCATACGGTATGGTCCATCCGTATTCATTGTATGACCATAACTTATGGAACATAAGGACCTTATGTTCCATAAGTTATGCCATACCTTATGATAAGGTTCAAATATAGATAAGAAAAACAATAAGAATACAAGGCCACTACGAGACATAACTTTAAATTGGTCTTCTCTTATTCGACATAATAACAGATAAAATTACAAGTTAGATCAATTGGAACAGTCCCCGTTTACGAAATTGCTGGTAATCTTGTACGCAAGTGTTAAACTAACTAGCTTAGACTCGAATTCGCTGCAATTTTATATATAATTACTGTGCGGTCCAACAATGAATCAGCTAGGGAAAATTTCCCCACGCAGTTTTATATTGTTTCAGCATAATGGTGCGTGTTAAAATTTGATCTGTCTGATTAATTTTTGGACCACATCGTATAGTAGAGAAAAAAAAAGGTTTTTGGCAAATTTCTCCAAATAATCTTTTCTTTCGGTTTCTGCGAAAAACACTCATATGATTTAATTTATAGGGGACGAGGAGGAGAGCGATACTGAGTATCCGCGATATTTTCCGAATGGTTACGTAATGTTCGATCCGGACATGGATCCATCCGACATTTTCGCCATCTCAGACTCGGGAACATATAGCACTTGGACCAAATTATTCTACTCCACAGATAAAAACAAACACGATGAAATGTCGGCAAAAAGTTGTTTTGAATTATCACATGGGAGAAACTTTCATGACAGTCCTGTTTATGACAATCAACATAGATCAGAGATTTTTCACGCTGTGTTNAGAGGATTTTTTCAGAATTTTATTTGATGGCATGGTACCTTATTTTGGATTATCATTTGACAAGTCCGACGAAGAAGCGTTTTTTAAAGATAGTTTGAAGTTGCTCAAGAAGAGGAAAACTCCGAGTTTGAAAATACTTTTCCAGATGATACCTCTGATGAAATTAGAAATGAGCTGGGTTAATGAGGAAGATATTCCCTGGGATCTTATGGACTTGATATTACATTGGCCAGACGATAGCTTGAAGATGCTGGAATTAATGGGTGTTACAATAAAGCCAGGATTCCGAATTCTTCTGACGGATTGGTATAACTTACATGTATAAACATAAGTTATTGTTTGGATCAGAAAGGACATGGGGTTTTTTTATTATTATTATTATTATTATGTTTTAAAATATCCAGTTTTTGCAACTTATAAAATTTGACAAACCTTAATGCTTTAAATACAAATCTAGTCATTAATTTTACTAAAAACAAATCATTAAAAATATCTAGTTTTTGCAACTGATAAAGTTTTACGAACGTTTAATTATTTATAATACTAACTTTACAATAACTTAATTTAAGTTTATACTTTATAAGTATATAAAACCTGGGTATCGCGGGTGATTACTTTGTCCCTAGGACGGTATGGGCCTATCTCTAACCCTAACCTTTTTTATACGTATTTGAATTACTGGAAATCGCGGTGGGTTCTTGATTCCTGAACCAAAAACTTTTGACTAAAAAATATTTTCAAATTAAGACGTTCTTCAACGTATTTTCTTTGAAACAAACTTTTTTGACGAAATATCTTTGACAAAAGTTTTTGACGAACGTTTTATCTGAATTTTTGTACAATTTATAGCGTAAGGCTGTAATCTTCCCGACGGTCGCTGGTTACCGGACCAGTCGGGTGGTAAGGTTGGTTAGATATGCCAAGCACGCTTGCTGAGCAACCACGCACCGGAGCATAGCGCTCAGACCACTCACTTCAATGCATTACATAACCTGGGAATATTCCCGGGTTGTGTAATGCTTGGTTGCGAGTAGGTTGAAGGATTNGAAGTGCCACATTGAAGTCGTCGCCCATTGCCCGGGTAACATGTACGTAAGGGGAAAAGGGATTCTATGTGGAATACATAAGAACACACCTCACCCCTTGCTTCATGTATGTCTCAGCAGGGCCTTAGAAGGCAGCAAGCAGCAAGGAAGACGCCCTTTAGGCATCTATCCTTACGTAGTAAGTTTTTTGTTCATTTTCGGAATTCTTAGGTAAGCAACGTCATCAAATTGCGCCAACTATGCGATTTCATTTTTATAAGCTGAAAGAACAGCTGCACTCTTCGTTTAATAGGAAGGCGTATGATATTTACGAAGATTCTGTTGAAAGGCTTCACAATTTTATGAATGCGTTTTTCGACGACCAACGATGGCATCAATTTATTCTTGGTATGTTCTTAACTCGCAGGGGGAAGTGTGTGGTTTTTCGACTTGGTTTTTCGTCAATTTAAGGCATAAGGAGGCCCGTAGGGCAGAATTGGTATTGCTGATCCCCCCACAACTTTTCGAAAAAATTCCATTGGCGGTATTTTTTTCGTAGGTTGGATATTTCAAACAGCTCTCTAGGGGGCCCTGGTGGCCCAAATCAATTTATTAATAGTCAGATCGTCGTAGTTTGCCGAGCTCTACAACTAGGCTTTACCAGTTTTACCGGAATTATTGCGAATTATTGTGAATTTTTAAGTGTGTGCATACGTGCACACAATTTCCCTCTACGGGTTATCAACTACTCCTTCCCCCTGAGAGTTAATTAAAACTGTCAAAAATTGATGAAATAATTATACTTTTACTGTTTTTTTTCCTGAAATATAAAGTGTATGGTTCTCGCGGAACAGGGAATTAATATTCCACGAACAAAAAGTTAGATTATGGTAAGATATGACATCATATTTTCGACGGAAATACCAATTGTCATTTTCCACACGGAATATGAAAATTATTATTTGCAGTCGGAATATATACATGGCAATGCCATGATGGCATATTTACCTACACAATGTAAATTGTACATGAATATTGTATGGTATTTTTATAGATCTCCGACTAGACATGACGTATTCGAGAAAGCTCAATATCAAGCGAGTTCGATCTTTTAGTAAAGTACCTCGTCTACTTTCAACTTTGCCGAATGGTGAGCAAGTTTCCCGGTTGTGCAACTGGCGAAAAACCGATTGGCAAAAAACCGACTTTCCAAAGCTTGAATTATTCATCAAAAATCTTGTTCAGCGCGGATTATTCGAAGTGATACAAGACGAAGTCATTGAATATCATCAAAAACGGCATGTCATGTCAGATCAAAATTTCAGGCTATGGTTTATTTTAAAATTTGGTGAGACCCCTGTTTCAGCGATTTTCGATTAAGCCCGGTTTACAATCATTTTCGATCGATTTAACCTTTGAACACATATTTAAAACAGTTCCCTGAACACATCGGACGGAGGTTTCTCCGTCCCATCTATCGTTGTGTTCTTACCTACGTAATTTTTAACCATGAGCAATTCGATGGTCCTGAATTGAATGAGCATACTTTCTAAAGCTCTCCGACCACCCTTGGACACTTTTTGGTCGATTTGACCACANGTTGCTGGCGACTAACGGCAATACGAAAATACTCGAAAATACAATCGATCAATGGCGTTTACCATTTGGTAGTTGGCACATCGAGAAATACTCCAGATCACCGTGGAATACTCCAGATCATTATGGCGTGTGTCCAATCGAATACATATTCTTGAAAAGGTCACTCGAAACATTACGAATATTTTTAATGGGGAAAAAATTCGCCCAAATTGAAAGTACGAAATCGTCCGAATGGACCAGGATGGAACAGCGACATTTTGAAACTCACAGAAAATTTCTTCTCTTTGTTATATTTGATGATTTCGGTGCCCTTCATACTTTGGATGCTCAAGATGACCATTTCAAAAAATCTTTTCTGGAATCTTTTTGTCAATTTTATCGAGGATATTTCAAAATTATTGAAGCGGTAACATCGGATTCAGGCATAAGCCCGGGCGATCTAGTTAGTCAATCTGATTCGAGGCTATACGACGCGTTGTCCGACATTTGTATTTTTGAGGAGATCATATTATTATGGTGCTTATATGATGAAAACGCCATTAATCCCGGAGAGGATTTTTTCAAAATTTTATTTGAGGGCATGGTACCTTATTTTGGATTATCATTTGACAAGTCCGACGAAGAAACGTTTTTTAAAGATAGCTTGAAGTTGCTCAGGAAGAGGAAAACTCCGAGTTTGAAAATACTTTTCCAGATGATACCTCTGATGAAATTAGAAATGAGCTGGGTTAATGAGGAAGATATTCCCTGTGATCTTATGGACTTGATATTACATTGGCCAGACGATAGCTTGAAGATGCTGGAATTAATGGGTGTTACAATAAAGCCAGGACTCCGAATTTCTTCTGACGGACCGGGAATTGGTATAACTTACATGTATAAACATAAGTTATTGTTCGAATCAGAAAGGACTTTTTAGATATACAGTCCCTACTCCCAATACGGACGCTCCCGATACGGACGATGATCCCAATACGGACGCTTTTTCGGCGACTTTTAGTTTGTTTGACGAAATATCTTTGACAAAAATTTTTGACGAAAGTTTTATCTGAATTTTTGTACAATTTATAGTAAGTTTTTTTGTTCATTTTTGGAATTCTGAGGTAAGCAACGTCATCAAATTGCGCCAACTATGCGATTCCATTTTTATAAGCTGAAAGAACAGCTGCACTCTTCGTTCAGTAGGAAGGCGTATGACATTTACGAAGATTCTGTTGAAAGGCTTCACAATTTTATGAATGCGTTTTTCGATGACCAACGATGGCATCAATTTATTCTTGGTATGCTCTTAATTAAAACTATCAAAAGTTTATGACATAATTATACTTTTTGTGTAATAGAATTAATATTCCACGAACAAAAAGTTAAATTATGGTAAAATATGACATCATATTTCCGACGAAAATACCAATTGTCATTTTCCACACGGAATATGACAATTATTATTTGCAGTGGGAATATATACGATGGCATATTTACCTACACAATGTCAATTGTACATGAATATTGTATGGTATATTTATAGACCTCCGACTAGACATGACGTATTCGAGAAAGCTCAATATCAAGCGAGTTCGATCTTTTAGTAAAGTGCCACGTCTACTTTCAACTTTGCCGAATGGTGAACAAGTTTCCCGGTTGTGCAACTGGCGAAAAACCGATTGGCAAAAAACCGACTTTCCAAAGCTGGAATTATTTACCAAAAATCTTGTTCAGCGCGGATTATTCGAAGTGATACAAGACGAAGTCATTGAATATCATCAAAAACGGCATGTCATGTCAGATCAAAATTTCAGGCTATGGTTTATTTTAAAATTTGGTGAGACCCCTGTTTCAGCGATTTTCGATTAAGCCCGGTTTACAATCATTTTCGATCGATTTAAGGCGTTTGGTCCAAATTTGGACCATTTTAACGTAGACATGTGTATGAATTCAGTATACTAAATTTCCCTTTAGCCATATGTGACTTTATATATATTATTTGTTGTCTAACTTCACCTTTTCGGCACTTGTTTTCGACGATTGTTTCCGGGGAAAAATACCTTCTAAATTAACAGATACGTTTAATAGCGTCGAAATGGATCTAATTTAACATTTCGACATATTAATAATATTTTCCAATTATTTTTTTATGCCAATTCTCTTTTCGTTCTATTGTCATGATTAAATTTATCAACCATGTATAATGTTCAATAGATGGAGTAAATACACTATTCGAGAAGCACTTTATACCACTAAAACGAATCACTGGAACAATCGCTTCACTTCGCGAACTATCACTTTGGACTGTACGGTCAACAATGTCCCAAGATGGCGATATTTTTACACAAGTAAAGTCTTTGCCAGTTCTTGAATCAGTTCAAGAAATGCTCATGCTAGAAACATAAACCTGCCGTCACTTCATGCCAATAAAATGCACATTAAAAACTTCTAGTAGTACAGGGACGGGCGTCAATTAAAACAAATATTACTATGAACTGGTCATGCGCAAGAGCGTGCCCAAGAATTGTGATTCAGGTTAACTCCCAAAGGTCCTAAGTGGCATATAATTCGAAGGGGTATATTAATCCAAATTTGGACTAACCCTGTTAAAAAACATCAGTTCCGTTTTAGGTTTTATATTTTTTATCATCAAATTTAACTTGACGCGTATATCAGCAATTGTCGATTAAGCCCGGTTTACTATCATTTTCGGTCCATTTACGGCGTTTAGTCCAAATCTGGACTAATGAACCCCTGGGAGTTACTAACTTAAAGTTCTAGGTCCGAGCATTATAAAACGCCCTGTTTTCCACCTGAATCACAATCTTACTCATGTTCAGCCCACACTTTTATTTTTAAAATCTGCGCCCGTCCCTGAATGCTTGAATAAATCATTCGGTTTTATTGTATTTACTAACGTATTTTCTTATTCAAAATCACGCATGACTTTTTAATACGTCAAAACCCAGTCAGAATACTCTTCTTTCGATTTTTTCGTTCCATGAAATTAAGATTCTATGTCAAAATGAATGATTGATGTCCCATGGGAGTTTTTTCGCCCAGCTGCCCATTATGGGCAGCCCCGTGATCACTACCCCAGTTATTTGCTCGTTGGCTCGTAAGCAGCAGGAAAAAAAAGAATAAAATAATTGTATTTGCGTTACTAGTCAATTTTCTTGTCACCATAGAAATCCTCTCAAACTTTGTCACATTTGAATTATCATTTCACTTTTAACTTTGCGACGAGATAAACCGGAGAGATTTTTCACAAGATGAGCGCGTTTGATACTGATGCAGTTCGATCTACATTTTCCGCATTCGCCGTCCAAGTAATTATTTAGAACTTTCATAAATAAGTTACCACTTGCGCCGATTTATGGTTAATAGGTCGGTATAATAGAATTTATGTTCGCTAGATAAATATTTTCCGAGAACGTATGGAGTCCATACTATGGACCTTACGGTATGGTTTTTGAAAGATTTCGTGGAGATATAACGATAAAAGGGTGAAAGCGATCAACTTTATTATCTGCAAGCTTCCTATGTCTATAGTGTTAAAAGAAATTGCGAACAATTTTCTTATTCGACAAATGAAAAAATTATATGTCTTTGTCTCTAGTTGTCTTGCAGATAATAGTCTTATCTACGACTACGTCGTAGATAAGACATTATTATACTCCATAAATTATGGACCATAATTCATAATAAAAACATTTTCAGAAAAGATTATTTCGAATATTTGAAAAAGTATATTTTTATCAATCTTCGGATATTCTTGTTTTATACGCAGTATCGTGTTGACTACTGTAATTTCTAGTCAATGTATCATAAATTTAATTCAGGGCACTTCTGCTACACAAGGGGCAAGCGCTAACGAAATAAATAACAAAAACTTCTCCAAACTATGTAAAGATTGTAAAGTCATTGGCGGTAAATGTACAAGTACTGATGTTGACATTGTTTTCTCAAAGGTCAAGTAAGTAATAAACTATTTACCATCGAAATAATCTAATATTTCCGCCGTTAACCGTATTCGAGGGGAGCATATCACCCCGTGAGTTACGGCCCGTAATTGAATTGAATTTAACTTTTTTTCGTCTCATTTTTTTTTTGTCATTTTCACTCTTTTAAAGACTTTTATTTTCTTATACACCACCTATCTGCTGAAAATAACAGTCAATTTTTCCACCTACACGCTACATGATTAAACTAACAGTTTCACCTACATGTTAAAGGAAACCTAAAAATGAAAAAAAATGTTACTTTAAGTGGAAAGTGCATAGGCGGAATAACTGACTGTTACTTTAAGCAGCTAGGTGATGTATTTTTGTGAAATTATGGTCCGTTGAACTGTTTTGTATACAAATTGTATTACAAATAAATTGTACCACAATTAGTATACTTACGGGCGGCCAATCGTACATGTCATGCAGACTTGTCAAACCAATCCCTGGCAAACATTTCGAACATTTTCTTTTTACAATTTTGTTTAGCATTCAGAAGCAACTAGACATCTATATGAAATAAATTTTAAGATCGAAGGGCGCCCAGAAAATGAACTTCAGCCAATTTGTAGAGGCCTTGACCGAATTATCGCCAAAGCGATATGCGACTAAGTCACAAGCGGAAGCCATTGCTGCGATGGTCAAACTAGTCGAAAACAAATCGCCCGGAACAAACGCTGCAACGGTATAGAACATGTCCCCGAATATAGGGGTTAACTCATCAGATATCTTAACTATTGCGCCCTCGTGAAGTCTCTTTCGCCAAGACAGAACTTGTGATCAAAAACACGGCCTTGTGACGGGCGCAGGAGTTAAATCAGGTTTATAAAGTACGTACTCTCAACACTCTTATTTATAGAAAACTGCAAATAAAAATAATGTGGACCGAATGACGGATTCTTCCAAATACACAGGTGCTCACAAATCCCGTTTTGATGCTGATGGAAAGGGAAAAGGAGTTACAGGTCGAAAAGATATCGACGCAAATACTGGATACGTCGGCAACTACAAAGGCGACGGTACCTACGATAAAACTCACTAGAGCCTTTTCTAACTGTGTGAAACATTGCAAATATAAAGCAATATATAATGAGAGTCGAAAAATTAAGTGTTTTATAATTCACAAAAAATAGACGATGCCTACCCCATGGGGACTCTCTGGCTCTGAGGCTTTGAGCAATTTTCCTATGATTTTTAACGCTATTATGATGTCACCCTTAGAGTCAGAGCGTCCCCATACGGTAGTATTAATACTGTGCTAGCAAAAAATTATTAAAATCAAGCTGTGACTTCCGGATAAACTTCTGAGCTTTAGGATTTATCATTTGTATAGGAACCGAAACTGAACAGCTCAAATTGTTTATTCTTAACAATATTCTATAGACTATAGTCTATACCCTATTCCAAAAGCACATTTGAATGATAACAAGCTTAACTATTTGCTCAAGTTTTCCCTTGACAAAACTACCGTGTATCCCACAATTATAACTTATAATGCTCGTTTTTTGCTCCGTTGTTAGTCCCGTAGGCAAACTTCTTCCGTTGATATCGATGTTTGAACCTTTCAAGTTGAAAATACAACGCGAGTTTTTAATTAATAATTCTAATATTTTTATTAGTAATAACCACGTCATACATCCACTGCCGGAGTAGTAGTAGTAGTTCTGACGGGTTAATTATGAGTTCTGAGGTGAATAGGCAGTAGTGAAAAGATAGGGTACCATACATTTTGACCCGACGGGCCCAAATGACGTGACATAGAGAGAAAACGCGCACGACGACACGGGGCCCAAATGTCAAAAATAATATGACTTTTTATAATAAAGATGTACGTTTTTAACTCNTTTTTTTAATTAATAATTCTAATATTTTTATTAATAATAACCACGTCCTACATCCACTGCCGGAGTACTGTAGTAGTAGTTCTGACGGGTTAATTATGAGTTCTGAGATGAATAGGCAGTAGTGAAAAGATAGGGTACCATACATTTTGACCCGACGGGCCCAAATGACGTGACATAGAGAGAAAACGCGCACGACGACACGGGGCCCAAATGTCAAAAATAATATGACTTTTTATAATAAAGATGTACGTTTTTAACTCGCAGGGATCCTTTGATGTTGCAACCAATATCTCCTCGTATGAAAAAATATAAAGTTTAATTAAAATATCAAATAAGCAAGTTTCAATTCAATTTTATTTGGAGATTTTGGCGAAAACTAACTAAGATTATTTAAATTTGTGCCGATCCGACACAGACAAATTATCCGGGCGAGTTAATTGACAGCTCAGAAGTACAGATTTTGGAATAACAAATTATTAAAGGGTATGTTATTCTACTCAGGTTTATTCTTCTTCATCATTCCGATTTTTGCGGTGTATTCAGTGAATTTGGACGTGACTTCGCTGAGCTGAAAAATTATAAGTAAATAGTGTCCCTGAATTTTCCAAATTTCGAAATTTTGAAAAAATATTTAAAAAAAATCTTTAGGATGTGGCGTTCCTAATTAGTCCACACACGAAATTGTGGGGACGCTTTTTTCCAATAAAAATTAGAAGTCCATTTTTGGGTCCATTTTACCCCAATTATGGGTCGAAACGGGACTTTGAGTGAAAATTGCAAAGCGACCCAGAATTGGACTACCCCTGTAAGTACAATGTAAGTGTAATTAATAACTCTTAACACTCCAAAAATATGTAGACAAATAAGTGTACTGGAAACTTTCACCAGGAAAAGTAAACTGAAACTTAATTTCGATAATTTTTTTCGAACATTTCCTTATTTATACATGTATAATAGAAAAATTTTACAATAAAATGTTCGGAACTTACCTTATCTTGAAGTTGTGGAACTATAGTGAAACATTGAATGATGAGAGCAAGCCAAATGAGGGTCATCAGTGAGATCATTTTTGCTAAGTAACTTGTAGCAGCCAGGGTTGGAAGTGCGAGGATAAAAAATCGATACGGTGAGTCTGCCTAAAAATATCATTTTTGTCACGCTGGACTCTCATAAAATAATGTAATTATGCTGTATGTTAACTTAAATCGTAAAGAAAGACTACCTTGAAAGCTGTGATGAACCATATAATTTGACATACGTTTGCTTGACATCCAACGATTTTCGAGCAACATCTATGAAATCGAGCTTCTTGATCTTCTGACAGGGATTTTGCAAAGATCTGAAAAGTTATTACCTGTTTGTCCGATTAACGATTTTATTTGGAACCCCTCGCGAACCGAAAATAGCATATTTTTTTAAGAAAACGTTTTTCGTGAAATTTCCCGCAGTTTGACAACAAATGTTTTTTGTGGAATTTCGAATAAAAGGAAAAAGGTTTTCCTAGAATGGGACTTCACTGTATGGAAATTACACCAAAAACGATCCGCAAAATAATTGTGTACCTTTTCGTTAATTTTTCCAATAAATGTTTCGATTGTTAGATAAACCGCCAAACCAACACACAGGATATCCAGCGGCTAAAGTACAATACATAAAAAAATAAACGTTTTTCCTCTTAATATATCAGCGGGTAGACTATAAAATCAATAGTTTTTTGAGCACAATTCAAAAAATAGTTTTTCGTGTAAAATACAAAAGATGGTTTTTCGGGGAAAAAAGTTTTTTGAAGAATAAGTTTTTTGGGAGAAAACTTTTTTTGTGAAAATTAAAATGAGCCTTTCAAAAGAGCTGCGCTTAATTCGTCCCTTATTGTGGTTTTAAGTGGAATAAGTTTCTCGAAGAAAATGTTATTCGAAGAACGGGGTTTATCAGGGAAAACATCTTTTTCTTAGAAAAAAACGCGCTACCGAAATTATTTATGTCGACTCTCCAAATACGTCTTCCGTTTTTGTGAAAGCCAAGCGTACGAGCCTAGACTTCTGCAACATCGAATAACGTATTCGGAAAGAGGATATTTAATATACCGGGGATAGACCATTATTTTTTTCAAAAAACGATTATTACTTACGTCAGAAAATAAAAATACAGCATAAATTGCGGTATAGAGTACCGCATGCGTTATAGCGGTTATTATGGGATCATGTCTATCTAAGCCAGAATCGAACATGGCAATCAAAAATTTATATTCATTAAGTTTTTCCATCATCGTGGTAACTTTGTGTGACTGTTGATTGGCTGCTTTTCCGTCACTCATTCTACGGTTTTCTAAATATCACCAAATTATTAAATTTCATAGCTTATAAGTTATAGCTATTATAGGCTATAACTTATGAATAATAACAACAACATAGATCGGAAGTTTGTCCAAATTTATATACAGTCACGGATCCCTTATGAGCCACCATGAGGGCTTCAAATAGGCGGCTCATAAGGGATCCCTGGCCGATAAGGGCATAAAAAACCTTTTTGAAAAAATAATATTCTCTTATTTAATTTGTTTGTTTTTTAATCAAAATCGAGTTTTTAGACATGGCCGATTTAATTGATAAAAAATAAATCAGTTATGGACGACTGTTTAAAAATTCAATGAAATACAAACTGACAAATCGCGGCCCATAAGGGGCACTTATTTAAATTGAGAAAATTACTGCCCATAAGGGATCCGGTACTGTAATGCAGTATTATATGTAGAATGCAGTTTAACTTTATCTCTGTAATAAATGTATCTCTCTTGGGCAAAAATCATCTCTACATCTTTACTCTCTGAAAGACCGAGTAAAAATGAAGATTTTTTGTATCTATTTGGAGTCAAAATTTGTGGCCCATGCGGCCAATCTAATTTCAAAATAATCATCCAATTTTGTTGCCGTTTATAATTTGTTCTAACTTCGTTTTTTTTTGTCGAGCAATTTGTTGCAGAAAATCGTTACAAGATTAAATGAATCTATAATAGAAAATAGTTTGACCCATTTAGCCTGCAGTAAACGAAACAAAATAGGAACACATTTTAACGTATCTCGTCGAATGTTCTCAAAAATGCCTCTTCAGATCATATTTTTGCCATTTATTGTTTTCGCCGAAAACGTACATGTATTTCGCGGAAATTCGGCGAAAAACGTTTCCTGCAAGAAAGCTTCCTGCGAGATGCCGCGGTGCCGTGGGGATCGTACAGTACGGTCCATACTGATCAAAGTTAACTCAACTAGAAAATGACATCCGGTTACCGACTTTAATAGCTCCAATAAATTTATAAAATCCAACTTATTTCATAAACTTATCGGAATTTATAGTCAAAGCGCCAAATAGACAAGGTCTCAAAATATCTTGATCCTAACATGACCCGTTGACGCTCCAAAAATAAGATCCGGAAGTAATGTGTATTACAACGTTTTATATTTTAGGTATTCCTAACTAAGAGTGCATATAGAAAATAGTATTTTTTTTGTTAAATGGAATACAAAATATACTAAAGGTAAAGCGAACTTATTCACTTGTGATTTATTAAAGATAGACGGGACATTGAAAGTGAAATTGAAAGAGATACAAATTTTATTCTTGAATTAATTGAACATACCGTATGGGGACACTCTGAGTCAGAGTCTCTGACTCTGAGGGTGACGTCATACTAGCGTTACAAATCATAGGAAAATTGCTCAAAGCCTCAGAGCCAGAGAGTCCCCATACGGTACACTAAAGGGATCTTTAGGTGTACTCTATCTGAATCTACGTATTTTTCGTTAATCGAATATGCATATCGAGACACTCCTGAACTGATTGTAAAGATGCCTGTAAGCCAAGTATGACGGGGTCAACTATTAGTATTTAAAACTATTAGTATTTTAATACTAATTTTAATTATTAGTATTTTAAAACTATTAGTATTTTAAAACTATTAGTATTTAAAATACTTATAATGTGTGAAAACAGTGAAACATTTAAATGGTCCTGTCGGAGCCTTGGGAGTTACGTTTTTGCAACGAAATTCCATCTAAAATTTGATGGAAAACTCATTAAAATAATATGCAAACCACTTCAAAAAAAAAACAATTGAGAGCCTCTCCGACGTAGACCAAAAAATCCTCAGATGATAAACATGTCTTTAGTTGAGGAGCGGAAACGGTGCGAAAAGATCACCTGAAAACAGTTTTAGATTCCAGTTTCAAATCCGTGTCAGATTAGTGAACTAAAAACTAGAGAATAAAAAGATTGTACGTCTTTGGCAAGAAAATTGAAAAAAAAAATGCAATCGACGGAATCACAAGCAAACGAAATACAGCAACCGGACGATATAATACGAATATACGATATAATGAATACAGGAAAAGTTGATGCACGACAATAAATCCATGAATAATTACAATAAGAAAATAAAACTTTCAGTTTACTATTTTTGTTTGTTGGGTTGATAATATCAAATAAACAAACCATAGTCGAAGAGAAAAAAACCCGACCGATTATCAAAAGGATCACGATGTTGACCCGAGTACAATTCTGATAATGCATGAAATTGTTTACAGTCCTCGTCCCCAATTCGGAAAGTGTACCCCCATTCGGCAAGGATCATGTCCACTTTTGGCGTCATCGAGTCATGTAGGCCATGTCTAATACAGTCCCCACTCCCATAAGTGCCGCCCCCATAAGTGCCGCGACTCCCATAAGTGCCGCGTTTTTGGCGGCCTGAGTGCGGCACTTATGGGAGTGGGGACTGTAATTACAATTTATCTGCAGATTGCGACATGTATTAGGCTATGAATCATAGGCAATCTCCAGACAAATTGTAATTATTAGACATGACCCAGAGGACTCGACGACGCCAAAAGTGGACATCTGAGGTAACGGTTGTTGAGGTCAGTCAAAATAAAAAAATTCTTACGTTAAGTTATTTTGTTTCAAAGCCAAGAATTTTTGCATTTTACGGAGAATTATCATAAATACGTAACAATTAACTCAAATATTTTTTTTCAAACGCTTGATGGCTGAGAACAAATCAGACTATTCGGACTTGTAAGAGTTTTTTTTTGTATATCGTGAAATATCGATATTATAATTTTAATAATTATAATCCATATAATATTACCATACAAATTTCTAACCTTTTTGGAGATTGAATTTTTTATACAAGTATACAAGCCTGTATACAGGGTCCGCCGTTTTTAGGAGATTTAATACAGGCATATTTAAAAAAATAGGCTGACTGTTAATGACGCACCCTGTGTACAAAAAAGAACTGATGCAATTTTACAATTTTTACAATTTGTCATTTTAATTGTCCTACTATCCTTCTTTAAATAAATCGCGAAACTTTTTGAAAAAATAATCCGAGAAAAAGTTTCGGGTTTGTCGAAAATTTAGACTCGAATTTTATTTTTTTGTCAAAATCTAAATAAAGTCCTCCAATTGGGCAGCTTCCATTCGCATGTAAACAATTACGTAATGTCAACAATGACGAATGAATCACTCAAGACCCCCAAAATTGACACGCGATCAGGTNATTTAATACAGGCATATTAAAAAATAGGCTGCCCGTTAACGACGCACCCTGTGTACCAAAAAGAACTGATGCAATCGTTTTTACAATTTGTCATATTAATTGTCCTATTATCCTTCTGTAAATAAATCGCCAGACTTTTTGAAAAAATAATCCGAGAAAAAGTTTCGGGTTTGTCGAAAATTTAGACTAATTTTATTTTTTGTCAAAATCTAAATAGGGTCCTCCAATTGGGCAGCTTCCATTCGCATGTAAACAATTACGTAATGTCAACAATGACGAATGAATCACTCAAGACCCCCAAAATTGACACGCGATCAGGTTTCTTTTGAATGATCAAATTGCATAATGATCACGTACAGTGCGTATGTCCAAATTCGAGATTTTTTTTTGTTCAACTTTTCGCATGATGTTCCATTTTACACTATTGATTTGATAATTTTCACATACAGAGAAACACACGAAAAAAATTTAAAATTGTAGATTCGGAATTGAAAGAGTAAAAAAAAGAGAACAGAATGGAAATTTCAAAAATGCGTCGTGCATCGCTCGAAGAGCTCGAAGATATATTTAACAAATATGCCACCATTGATGATGGAAAGGAAACGGTTTACAGTATAAGGAGAAAA
>SCLG01000004.1:1271372-1288453 GCA_004367875.1 Oikopleura albicans
GCGACTGAATATAATAACAGTTTTTTCAAATAAATACACAGCGAATTCTAGAATAATTAGTGACATAATAATGATTTGTTAAAACGAGCACCTAATTGCCACACATAAGTGCTTTAAATGACCAAGTGAAACATAAAAAAGTTTCAATAATATGACGTTAAAACGAGCACTTATGTGTGGCAATTAGGTGCTCGTTTTAACAAATCATTATTATGTCACTAATTATTCTAGAATTCGCTGTGTATTTATTTGAAAAAACTGTTATTATATTCAGTCGCAAAAAAACCATTGAAAATGCCAGAACTGGCGAAATATCTGGAAATAAAGGTATATTTATATGTATTAAAACTTTATGTGAAATTATTTGCGAATTTCAAAAAAAGGAATGAAATTATTTGTGTTTAAAAAGATTGAAAGTCTATGGTCCATCACATATGTTTTTAGGGATTCTATTCAGTTTTATTATAAATAATATATATATATTTTATATATAAAAATAGTCGTTGTTGTTTGGCAAATTAAACATTTCTAACGTATATGTTTTTTAAATTAAAAATGAATTTAAAAAATACAAAAAGGGCAGTAAAATTTGTGTATTAAGTTTTTTATTGAGAATTTAGCAAAAAATAATATCATTTTTAAATTTCCAGAAATCGTTTTTAAATAGCTTGCCGTAATATCTAAAATTACCCGTATTTATTATTTATTTTTCAAAGAGGCCGAAAACCTTATACGCCTCGATGAATCCTTAAAATACCTTAATTGGCTATACATATGTAAAAATGCTATTTATGAAATGTCGTCCTTGAAGGGTGGCTTAAAATTAAGTTTCGCATTTTATGTTTTTAGAGTTTTTGAAAGTGCAAATATTTTTAAATTAATTTATTACTTGTGGTTTCTCATACCCCCACTGTATTCTGTAATTGACACTTATAGGCACACCACAAGGAAATATTTTCAGTTCATACCGTAATTAATCTGGGTGCAACAAAAAACAAAACTGAAACAATTTCTTGTCAGTTCATATTTTATCCGTTTTCCGTAAATATCCTGAATGTTATCAACTGGAACAAAATTAGGAAAATCATATTTAGTCGCTCAAACGATTATTTTGTAATGATTATTTTTATCGGTAAATCTCGTGTATTTCCTAAAAAAAAGTGCCCATCAAAACCTCCCCTGCAGTTTTAATGGACACTTTTGGAACTCCAAGGGTTAAATAGTCATGTAACCGTTGTATGAACCAGTTGGTATTATTCAAATATCAAACTTTAGTGTTACCTTTTGATATATAACTGTATATATATTTAACTTATTTCTGGACTTATTTAACTCATTTGGTTGGTCCGTATTGTTTGGTAGCAAGTCAGAATTTGCAAAAATGTTACCAGAAAATATTTTACAATATCAATGATCTGAGCTTCTGTTCAAACTCCAATATATTGAAAGTACAACACAAAGTAAATTTTGCAACATGTTTCTAATAAGTGATTTTTCTATCGATTTATATTTTTTCAACAGGTGTACTTGAATGCTTCAAGTTGAAGTCATTAAACCGGTTGAGTTTCATGAAAATCGGCCGAGCGTTTCTAGGCATTTTTAAGATGATATAAAGACCAATTTTGTCCTTTTTTATTTTGAACAGGGGTGCCCTCCTTTCCCCCTCGTTATAAATGCGGCATTTAATGGGGGATAAATGAGGCGCATCTTAAAATATGCCGAAACGGTGTACTAGAAACGCTCGGCCGATTTTCATGAAACTCAACCGGTAGCCCAACTCTCGAAAATAAACGTACTTTTGCAATCGTTGTTGGCTATAAAGTCCATTTGGAAGATTATAAGGTCAAGTCACTTTGTACTCAGGCAAGTTATTTTTTAGCATAAATGTCATTCTTTTATTTAATCGTGTAAAGACCCTATTACCAAACGCCTGTTTTAAAGGCCTTTCAAAAATTCAGCTTCAAGTCCACCTACCGAAATTTACAATTTCCAGAAAAAAAATAAATTTATTAAAAGTGACCTTATGACGCTGTATTTCTGTTAAAACAAATTAAGCCCAATTGACTATTTTGGTGTTTTTTGTGGGATAATTGTCATGATTCTGTCAATTTTTGGTATAGCGTCGAGCAGTTTTTATTAAATTATATTCATTTGTTGTTTTATTTGAATGTTTACAAAGACATCTTCCTGAGGCATTTCGAGATGCGTTTAGTTTGCGAAATAAATATATTGCTGAAATAAGAACTTTTTTTGTCGAGTTATTATATTATAACTGAAAGTTAGAAATTTGGGAATTTTCTACTAAAGTTTAATGCACAAAAAAATTAGATAAATAAAAATATCGCATTATTTCGCTCCTAGCACAGTAAGAGTCGGAACAAACAAATATACCTTAATAATATCATATTATTAATATGTGATTTCAAAATACCCATGAACAAGTGGACACGATATACATGTAACGTATGTTACTATAGTAATTGGACAATGTCCATATGGACAATCTCGAACATACATGAATATCCATAAAATTGACGCATGTAATTCAAAATTTTGAAGCGGTCCATAATGCAACTGTCGGTTTTTTTCTCGATACAAACTCAGATGAAAATTTCTAGAATTTTAGAGAGAATAATTCAAACTTGTTTATTGAGTGATAAGGTCAGTTTATTTTAAATAATTGAGGTCACCTGAGGTCATTAAGGGGTATTTAGAAGGTCAGTTTGTTAATTGTTCATTTTAGTTAAATCTAAAGCGACAAACAAAAAAGCTACCACAGTAGTCTTCATTATTTATTTTGTATTATCCAAAATGAAGCACGTAAGTGTTTCTGTTAGAGTGTCATATGCAACGTCAAGTTCATCTTTTTAATATTTTGTAATCGTTTTAACAATGGCCTATTTTTACGGTTAGGATGGCAAAATACCAAAAAGAAAAATATTTTATAAGATATAGTTTTACATCAATAAATATGATAAAAATCATCCACATCTGAAATCACCTATTTTTTTTACAATATGTTTCTATCAAGCAGTTTTATTTTCGTTGTTTTTCTGTCATTTGACGAGAAAAACTTCAGTTTATTTTTTTGTTTTTTTTTCACCAACTTTCTTATTCCAACTAATTTTAGTGCTATTTTCCGAAGCTATGCATACGGCATACCGTATGTCAATGTTAAAAGAGTGAAATTTATGGTCAATTATTGTATATACCGACAAAATCTCAATTGAGGCATCTGAATGACATTCAGACTGAATGTGGTATTCTGTAACGTAATATTTATCTATAATTTTTTATTCCCTTTAGTATATTATGGACTATAGTATATACTCAGTGATAAGCATGTGTTTTGTCCGTATTATTTATGGGTTAACTGGTGTATGCGTATTATACACACCCCATTATCTTACATTTCTAATGACTTTTGCCAAAATTATAAACAAAACAGTGTTAGATAAAATTGCAGTGATATACAAAAAATTGAAAAAATTGTAAGATGACAAGTATAAAATAACGGCGTACCGGGTGTAAATTATATAATTTACTATTGTATAATACTCATACATGCAGACGGGATGCCATGAACTGGACTTCGTCGGCCTGCAATAAAGTTTTATCTAAATGCGCCAAATTAACGTTCATGTTTATGTTGCCATAAACATTAGTGTGTCCACGGTGAATTAAGAGCAAATGAGAAATCCGAGGACCTCATAAAAAGGGCGACAAAAGTTTGACAACAAAATTTCGCAATTTTATTTCGATGAGAAAAAAAAATCTTTTTATTTTCAATATTATAATTTTCGAGAAAATAAGGTATCCAATGTTGATAAGAACGACCCTAACCCTAAATTTGTTCTTTAATCCAAATACGTGTCGCGTTAACGTATAGTTTTCAAAAATGTCACAGTAACACAGCGTCGCGTTAATGCTTATTTTACAGTCTTAACTCGAAGTATACGCTTTTAAACAAATGGTTTCTCATAGGTGCAAAATGAAGAATTTCGGGTAATTTACCCCTAATACTACTACGGACGCTATTTGCGCATATCAAAAGCGTCCGTTTTAGGAGTAATAACAGTTTTACTTGGCAAAATCTTCTCCCTCGTCTCAATTTTCGCCATATACACTCTAGTATACATTACAACATCAAATCTCAAGGTCACCTTGGTGCCTGTAAATAATTGACAAAAAATCGTGACACAGTTTCATTGTTCACGTTTTTTTTTCAAGGGATGAAAAAAAATTAACCCTGTAACCTTGAAATGTTAGCTAAAGATTTTATTTTGTTTCTGGCCCGCGCTAATATAGGATCTGGCACTTCCCTTGTGAAACGCTTTTTTTTGCCAATCAGACGAAATGTGTGAACTCGTCTGCGTGTGAATCATTACAAAAAATATAATGAAACACCTCTAACAATGCGCATTGCGCTTTCGTGGGCCTGCTCAGAATAAAACTTTTTCAAAGAGAAAGATTTGTGTATTATTTTAGAAATTGGATTTTCAAAAATAAAAAAACTATAAATCATGAAAATTTTACAATGTGGATAAAAACGTAGCAAAAGACGATGAGTTCTCACGGCATCGACTTGCGCACAAGTTCAAAGGTAATATATTATTTTGTTGTGTTTTACTGATAAGAAATTCATTTTTGGCCAAAATTTCCAGGGAGTCATGAAACAATTTCCAGAATTCATGAAAATAGCCTTTCGAATCAACTGAGTTGTTTGATTTTTTTGTTGGAAAAATAAGTAAAGACCGGTAACTTTTATGTTTTCCTATTTTTTTTTTCTAGATATTATTTTTCGCGTGTTTTTATTTACGCGTTCGTATTTGATATGTTGCATAAAACCCGATTTATTTTTATTTCATTTATTGGAATTGTATATACACTACATGTATTGGGCTCTCTGTATTGGCTCAAGTATTCGAAGAAAGATGAGGTTTGATTCCATTTTTTTTTCTAGTGAAATCTGTAAATACCAACATACAATTGTAAAATTTTTGATTTTTTTTTTGAGAAATATTTGTGTTTCTAGTAGAAACTTTCTACAAACAAATTATATTCCGTCAGACATTGGCAGTGTTACATTGGTCCCGTTATACCGGTACAGTCCAGACAGGTTATTTTTCGGCCAAAATGGTCGCTATTTGAAAGTTTTTAGCTAGTCACGTGAAATGATCAATCCGTAGTGATTTTTGTGATAAAGTAAATTTTGTCGTATTTCATATTATTAAAAAATATCATTAACAAAAAATCGCCTATTTTCAGGTATTTGAGCTTCCCGTAAAGTCATTATANACGCAGAGATCGGCATATTTTATTTTTTTTTCTTACCCTTCCTTTTTCCGCGGGTCAAATGCCGGGTCTGACCCGAGCACGAAAAACGGGCCGGGTCTGACCCGGCCTAAAAAAGGTGCTACCCTACTCCTACTTTACCCGCGGGAAAGCCGGGTCTGACCCGTCTTACCCCGCGCGGGATTCCTTGTGCCGATTTCTGATTCTACGGATTTGAAAAAATTGCACATTATGTCCACTTTTATGTCTTTTCGGGGCAAAAGAATATTTAACCCCTTTCCCCAATTTTTACGATGAGTGTTAGTTAGTAGTCTAATACTATCCATTCAGCTGAACGTGCCGCGCTTGTTCGTTGACATTTCAAAATTTGCCGCTCAAATTATTCAACAATCACGGTATGTTATGGAGTGTATGTAAATTATCGTTTATTATGGCTATACAACTATGTAGACTACAGCAACTTATTGCAAATGTTAAATGAAGCGCAAAACTCAAGTTCTTTAATACCGAAGGGAATGGAAAGCCGGCAGTTTTTTGAAATGATAAAATTCTTAACAGAATTGTTACTTATCTTACTGATGATCTTCCTCAATATTTTTCTGCAAAACTTCAAACTGATATTGAAAATTTTATGAAAAATTACCTTGTTAAAACATACTTCTCAAAAACTGCAAGATTCAATATCTTCAAATTCAACTACTATGATATGATTGTTTCCGGTACGAATTTCCAAACATCGACTAATTCAATCGAAAGCATAAACCGAAAATTGAAAGAAAAATGCAGCACCGGGCCAATCACCTTCAACCGTGCACTTTCGATTGTGCATCAATTCAAAATTGACTACATCTCACAATACGAAAATAAAGTTGTAAAAAACAACTTAAATCGACGTAGCGGCGTTGCTGTTGACCGTGAGAACGACATCGAGTCAATTCTCAAAGCGTATGATGTATTATCGGAAGAGCAACAGTTGGAAAATGTCATTGCTGTTTGCCTTCAAATTGGAAATTCACAAAAAAATGATTTTACTGAACAATCGGAGCAAAATTTGGATGACGAGGATGACTTTTAAAAAAATGTTTTTTAAATGTTAAAAAAAAATGTCGAAAAATATGCGTAATTTTCNAAAAAAAAAAGTCGTCAATGTATTTTTTTCGATAAAAATGGTCAAAATTAATAGAAATTTCACGTGTGGAAAGCTAATTTTTTTTCCTACAAAACTGGATTATACATTTTTTGTATTTCGGTCCTTATAAGAAAGTCCCATACTACACATGGGACTCGTGTTTTCAATAGACTAGATTGTGTAGAAAGGCTCTAGCGCCTCATTTTTATTTTCCTTTTTTTTTCTCGTTTTTCGCTTGAGCGAGAAAAAGGCAAGACCAACTCGTACCGTCGCCCAAAAAAGTGCCGGCTTTCCATTCCCTTCGATATAACAAAAACTTGAGTTTTGCACTTCATTTAAGATTTGCAAAAGAGTTGCTGGCCATATAACCCCTTCGCTGCTTCATTTTGCGGATTTTTTTTTCATGAGAATAGTGCAAGATAACGACGGAGGGGCTGTAACTTATGGACCAAACAAAAACATGCTTATTGAATATTATAAGGTCGTCGCATATCCCGTTAACGGACGATTGTGTGACGATTCATCATTTGTGCGAAAAAATCGAATATTTGCTTTTGTTTGGACTCAAATCTCAGAATGGCCGCCGCTTTTTTCAAGCCAAAAAGACCGAACCCGAGTATTATTCATTCCTGCGAGGAGTTTGTAAACAAAGGTAATTCATAATTATTGAATTCATAATTGAATTTTCAATTAAAAACATCAGTATCAAGTTTGTATCTCATACCTTGACAATGCCGTAAGGTGAAAATTCCGTAATAAACAAACAAATTTTGATTGATAATTATCAAATTTCATTCATATGAACGATATTTTTTGAAGGTCACTTAAAAAATAATACATATTATTTTTAAGTGACCTTCAAAAAATATCCTTTTTATCTGGGAAAATCATAAGAATGAACTGTAGGGGTGTCATATTAGGGACAGTTAATATAACTGGGATAAGGGATGTTAATTTTGCGCTGAAAATGGACAAATATTAATAAGTTGATTTTAGCAAGAGTCTTATCGATGGTTTGCGTTATATCAACGTTCAACATGACCTCAAGACGAACATTGGTCGGGGTCGCGGTCTGATCCGGTATTTTTTAACCCAAAACTGCCTGGGCGATGTTATGCAGACGGCGACCGCTGACGTTAAAACGCTTAAAATGTTCTACACTGAGGGTGCCTTGATTCGACACGGGGCGATGCAACATGTAGTCGAGTCCCTTTATGCCCTGTATAATATTCAGGTCGTTTTCACATATTTCACATGAATATATCATGAATATTATCATGATAACTTATAATTATAACGCATACTTTTGTGAAATTGTAATTTGAAAACGTTTTCAGTTTTGTATTAATCCCGTGTCGCAAAATGTCTCCGATTTGGATATTAACTGGCCCCACATGAGTTCCCGCATTCTCCACATGCCAAACGTATTTCAACCGCCAACATCTGATACGCCTTCCGTGCCTTACCATAATGAAAACATTCAAAAATGGCTTTCGAGCGGGATCGGTTCCGCTAGTGATAAGCCGCCCAGCGATCGCCGCTCAGCCGTCGACAGTGTCAATCCAAAGTTACCGGTTAATTATACTGCGTGGTACCGTGGTTTTTCAATGAAACCCTTTTTTGGTCAAATTTTCAAGACGACCTTTCTTACGATTTTTCTTATGATTTTTCTTAGGACCTTTCTTAGGATTTTCTAACTTCAAATAGAGGGTAGGCCAATTCCGGAACACCCCACTCCGGAACAGTTATCGGAAAAAGGTCCAATTCCGGAACGCTTTTTATTTCAAAAAAAAAATTGAAGTCCCATTCCGGAAGGAAAAAGTCTAATTCCCGAAACGGTTTTGGGGCAAAAAATCCAATTCCGGAACAAAAGGGGACTTTGGCTCAAAATTGCAAAGCGTTCCGGAATCGGCCTCCTTCTGTACTTATTTTAAAAAACGTTCTTCTTTTGAATAAAATCTTTTCGAGATTCTGATAGCTAAAATTTTGTTAATCGTGTCAGAAGGAAGCTGAAATGGAAGAGAAACAAGAAATTTTGGCTCGAGTGATCACCGATCTTGAGATTAAAAACTCGCAGCTTGAAACGCAACTTAATATTACGGAGGCTGAACTCAAGCTAAAACCCGAAAAACCTGATCGGTAAGTTGAGCGATCAAAAATTCAGAACTCTGATTTTTTAATTTGGTGATGATATATTGTGATTATTTGCGCTAGGACTGACAAGCATCTTAAGATACGCTTACTATTGGACCTACTGTATATATTTCGAAATTATAGAAAATCATATTTTGTCCAAAAACGGTCCGGGCTTGAGGTCAATGTTGCTACTCGATCACTGAGTTATATGTTCAGGCTGTTAAAAAACTCTAATTTTGGGAGTAATTTTAACCGGTTGACTATAGATAGCCACTTTTAAGGTCCACCACGGGGTGCGCTTTAGTTGCTTACTAGATACATCCAAAAATCAAGCAATTTGGGATGATGACGTTAAAATTTATCACATTAAATACTTCACTGGTTGGATGACCTTCAAGTGGGGATATAGCTCAGTGGTAGAGCATTCGACTGCAGATCGAGAGGTCCCCGGTTCAAACCCGGGTGTCCCCTGTATTTTGTTTTGTTCTCCAGAAGCTTCGGCGTTCAACGGAAATGTTAGCAAGCCTTGCTATACCATAGATCAAAATTATATAAAAGCATTGGTGCACCAGGGTGGTTTCTTTTTTATGCTTAGTATCACCTCTAATACTGAAAATTATGAAAATCATCTGAAATTCCATTAGATTGTCTAGCTTCTCAATCTTAGTTAGCTTATTAGTCAAAATTAAAATTAGAACTCTAATTTTAATCGTTCTTCGTTTATGGTGATTGGTGGCGAAGGACCATTTTCTTTTCAGATATTTACCCGGAACACCGCGGTTTAGCGAGCTCAATGATAGTATTATTAATCAAAGTCGGAATTTAAGGAAGATGCGGTCATGCTCGACACCGTACTCTCTAGCCGTCCCAATCTCGCCCACGACGCGGACCAATCAGCTCCTGCGAAGGTATATCTACTAGGCACAGTCTGAAAACAGATAATATTTAAATGTTTATAAATCTGAACTCCAGTGGTCGTATAAAAGGTCGTAACATTTTATTGGTTTTTGCCGCGAATAATTTCCGGTACCCGATTGTGAGCACAAACATAAAAAATATGACATTGTTTCGGTATCCGCCCTAATTTACTCCAGGATTGAATTAAAAAAAGTCAAAAACGGACCATGAAAACCAGAAATGCTGGAAAGACTGAAATTTCAAATTTTCGTCTTTGTTTTTTTCTGTCGCTGCTTTCAATCAAATATCGTTCAAATCATGTCGGTTTGAACTTATTTTCAGTCCAATTTTTTCGAAGGTTTATAAGGTTAAGTCAGTTTTTACATCGCGAGCAAAAGAGAGGTCCTCACATACTTATCTGAAGAAAAAACGAACATATTTTTTGTCCGTTAAAAAAAAGTCCATTAGAAAAAAGTTCGAGCTCGGTTAAACTATAAAACTCAGTTGTCCTCGACTGTCGTATTTGTCAAAAAAAAAACTTTCCTCAACTGCCCAGGAAAAGGTCAAAAAAAAAAAACTCAGCTGTCCTCAACTGTCGTATTAGTCGAAAAAAATAAAACTTCCCTCAACTTTCCTCGGCAGTTCGAAAGGACTGTTGAGGAAAAGTAACTGTTGTCCAACCCTGGTTCTAGTGGACTTTTTTAATGGACAAAAAATATGTTCGTTTTTTCTTGAGATAAAAAATGTGAGGACCATATATGGTGTTATTTTTCTTGGGTGTAGGTCCTACACTGTAGGATTATATAAATATATATATTTGGTGTTTGTCATTTTTTTGAGAAAAATATTTGAAGTGCTGTGGGGCTCGAATTCGATACAATGTCAAACGTTTCGGAATCTTCGGAAAAGAAGACCGACACGCTGAGTTCGACGAAAACGTCAAATGAGGGACCCGACTTGTCGACGTCGGCCATTGAGCCCATTTCGAGCGGCTCAAAACGATATTCTGAAGTTTACGATTCGGACATGTTTCCAAAAAGTTTAATTGATGGCTATCACAGGTATGGATCGTTCTACTTCTATAAACCCTAAACTATAACCAAAATCGGGAAATTTCAATTTAAATCAAGTGAATATCTTGGACAAAATATAAAAGTAAATACTACAATTGCGAAGCGAGCGTAAAACTAGTCCTATAACAGAACATGCCCGCAAATCCGGTCTGAAAGTGCGCATGTAACCAGTCGCATGATAGAACAGCCTCGCGAGGCGGGGCTGAAAGCGAGCGTAAAAATAGTCACAGAATAGAACAGCCCCGCAAAGCGGATCTGAAAGTGCGCGTGTTAGCAGTCCCAAAAGTATTGGTGGAATAATGAAAAAAAAAACTCGTCATATCATCTTCAGACAAATGGAAAAATGTGATGAGCGTTTAATTGCGCTTGAGGCTGACAATCGTATTATTCGGGAGGAAAAGAGGCGTATTGAAGAGGAATGTGGTCGACTTCGGGAGGAAAATGACACTCTGCGAGATCGACTTCACGAAATTAGCCAAACGCAATCACCGAGCCAGGGCGACTTTTTAGCGCGAGAAATTGAACTTTTAGCGCAAAGGGTTGAATCGCTCAGTACCGATTTAATATTTGAACGAAGTAAAAATGCCGACCTTGAGCAGTCCATTCATCTCGCGCAGCGCGATAAAAACGAGGAATCTACCCAAACGATGGAAAAAGGTAAATTTTTATAATAAAAAATGACTCAAAAAGTTAGTACAAGTGTACTTTACAAACTTGTTAACACAACTGTAAGTTTACAAATTAACAATTGAAAAAATCTTGGTACAGTGGGTGACTAAACGAGTTGACACCTAACGAGTTGACAAAGACCTAACGAGTTGAAAGTTTTTGGAATTTTTACGTGGGCTGATTAACTTATTTGAGAAATTTACCCTAAGGCTTGAGTGCACATTATTCTAATTGGCCGTAATACCAATTCCATCGGTCTCTATCGTAGGTTTTCTGGCCAACTTTTTCGACAGACTTATTTTGCTCAATTTTATAGACTGACATAAAAATGTAGTGACTTGTATTGAATATAAATGAAAGCACGTAACTTGGCCCAAGTACGCTCTCTTATTAACTTTATTGTGTACCTGTTGAGAAATCATGTATTTCTCGTCAGTCGTTATTGTGTGATTTTATGGAATAGAATAAAAAAAGATTATTACATTTTACGTCTCATTTATGTATAACGCGTAGCACTACAAAAATATTCGAGTAAAATTTTGAAAAAAATGGGCATTATCTAACGTAAGTCCATAATATTACTATACTAATATCGACAGGGTACTACAACATGTGTGTTCTAATCTTTCCACTTTTTTTTGAAAATTTTCCCGTATGACTGATCTACGCCATGTGCTTTAATCTTTGTAACGAATATCAAATTTTGGAAGGTCTTATAGACTATGACTCATAGTCTATGAGTGTAAAGATGCAATTATTTCGATCATTTTGCATGGCTAGAAATATTTATTACACTCCCATCACAATATTAGTCCGAAAAATATATTTACTACCCGATAAATAGAAACAAATAATTCGTCCGGATAATTTTCGTTATTAGCTTTAATTTTACTAATTGTGCGGACTAAAGATAAAAATTGAAGTTCGAAAAATCGAAAAGTAAAAAAAAAACAGCGTTTTCGCATACATATTTCGTGCAGAAAACTTTACTAAAGTTGCTTATTTTTCTACAAAATACTCGACGCGTGAGTTTTACACCGTCATCCAGCAGACGTGTGAATAGCGTGGACGCGAAAAACGAGTAATTTTTTCATTTTCTTAACGTTAGGCGATTTTGCGATATAACACATTTTTTGAAAGCATCGGTAGTTCTACACATGCACGTATTCGCCCAAACATCCCTATAAGGACGCGTTTTCATGAAAAATGTATGGTTTGTGACAAAATATCTCGGCTGAAACTTTAAAATAGTTTCATATCAAAAAAACATTAAAAAAATGACCTTAGATTGTATTTTTAACAAAAAAATATGGTAAAACTATTGATTGTACAGTAAAATATACTTATCTCATCTTAATCTCTTCTCTAATGGGTTCTTTTATTTTCAAATCACCACTATAACATACTAACATAGGTGTATGCTGGGGGCCGCACGGGCTCTGTATGTGTGTGAGGAGGGAGAGACTAGGCCGCGCCGGCTTCAGACATAAGACAAAGTCTTATGTCTAAACCTACCTTAACCCCTAGACCTTATACTCGGCCATAGCGTTTTTCGGGCAAAAATAGGCAAAAAGGGGCAAAAGTGACCTAACGAGTTGACAAAGACCTAACGAGTTGACAGTTTTTGACGAAAAAATCGGAAACGAAAGTGTCAACTCGTTTAGTCACCAACTGTATTGTATTTATACGGTTATAGTTTTATTATGTAGATACGGTTTGAATTCCAACTTTGAATTGGAGAAATTTTAAACTAGATATTGTCCAATTGGGAATATTTAGGATTTTTTAGAAAATATTGTCAATGTTGAATCAAAGATCTTGAATAAAGTTAAAATGCACATGCAAAAAATCGAAATTTTGAATAAGTCGAAGCACATAATAGTCAAAAGAATAGGGGACACCCGGGTTTGAACCGGGGACCTCTCGATCTGCAGTCGAATGCTCTACCACTGAGCTATATCCCCACTTGAAGGTCATCCAACAAGTGAAGCATTTAAAGTGTCAGGTTTAATTTCACCNAACCTGACACTTTAAATGCTTCACTTGTTGGATGACCTTCAAGTGGGGATATAGCTCAGTGGTAGAGCATTCGACTGCAGATCGAGAGGTCCCCGGTTCAAACCCGGGTGTCCCCTATTCTTTTGAATTTATAGTAACCAAAATTTAACACTTTTGTGGCCAGTTTTTTTTCAGTACGTCATAAAAGTTTGTAAAAAGCTGAAGTGCACGTTTCCCCCATGTTATCACTCCTAGGATGTTCAATGTTTTTCAGCTATTAACCGTTTTCTTTGAAAAATAATTTCAAATTAACTGAATCATTTCAATTCGAAGAGATTTTTTACAATGATTGTTTTTATTAGCAATAATACAGGCTTGTGGATTATACCTTATAATTTATAAGGTAAACCATTTTGACCGTATAAAGTCAAGTCAGTTTTTCAGACTTTGGCCATATAACCAACAATGCCTGTAATAATGCTACTAAATTACTATAATTGTTTTTTATAAAATAATTTATCAGGTCTAAACTACGATTCTATGACGTTTGAACGCGACGATCTTCGTCAAAAGAATGAAGAACTGATGGAGCGCATCGGCAAAATTGACATGGATTATTCGAGGAAAATCAGAGAAATCCAACAGGAGCGGGAACTCAAGGTCAGTGCCACGGTGACCTGAATCTCTGTTGAACACTTTAAAAACATACACGCTTTAGCTTTGCTTTGGGTGGCGAACAATTAGTCCGCTCATTAATAGTTGTTTATAATTTTATGTAGATATAAGATCAATCGACTAAAATCTGTTTCAAGGGATCGCTTGAAATGTTTACAAAAATGAGGAGACAATCGAGTTTANTTAAATACTTCACTTGTTGGATGACCTTCAAGTGGGGATATAGCTCAGTGGTAGAGCATTCGACTGCAGATCGAGAGGTCCCCGGTTCAAACCCGGGTGTCCCCTATTCTTTTGAATTTTAGACCTTTTTTTACGTCATAAAAGTTTGCAAAAAGCTGAAGTGCACTTTTCCCCACTGTAATCACTCCTAGGATGCTCAATTTTTCGCAGCTATTAATCGTTTTCTTTGAAAAATAATTTTTATTGTCGAAATAACGTTTTTCTTGAGAATGCTGAAGCATTTCAATTCAAAGAGATTTTTTACAATGATTGTATTTATAAGCAATAATACAGGCGTTATAACCTTGGCCATATAACCAAAAATGCCTCTAAAAATGCTATTGAATTACTATAAAATTTTTTTATAAAATAATTTATCAGGTCTAAACTACGATTCTATGACGTTTGAACGCGACGATCTTCGTCAAAAGAATGAAGAACTGATGGAGCGCATCGGCAAAATTGACATGGATTATTCGAGGAAAATCAGAGAAATCCAACAGGAGCGGGAACTCAAGGTCAGTGCCACGGTGACCTGAATCTCTGTTGAACACTTTAAAAACATACACGCTTTAGCTTTGCTTTGGGTGGCGAACAATTAGTCCGCTCATTAATAGTTGTTTATAATTTTATGTAGATATAAGATCAATCGACTAAAATCTGTTTCAAGGGATCGCTTGAAATGTTTACAAAAATGAGGAGACAATCGAGTTTAATTAATTAGTAAACAAATTGTATGTGCTTTCAAGGTCATCTGAACTTCAAATTTAGCTTTACAGTACCCTGATATATATCCTCTAGAAGGATTTTTCAAAATTCACGAATCACAAAGGATCGTGATGGATAAATCAACAAAGAGCATGAAATAAATTACGAAATAAACTAAAAAAACAACTTTAACATATTTGTAAAAATTTGCTCAACATCGGATTCTGATAAACGGCCCTGTTTTTCAAGGTCTTATTATATTTATATGAAATCAAGTACTGTATTTAGTTTTGATAGTCAATTGAGTTTGAAATTTCCACTAATGCAGCCACAATTTTCTTATGGTCATAAAATAATTTAAAATATCTTAAATCCACAGCTGAGTCTGCGCCCGGAAAATAACAAATTAAAACCAAAAAAATACAAAAAAAAAAAGGATCGACGACTAAGATTGGTTTATAGGTCGCAGAATTAGAGTCCGAAATCAATGACCTTGAGGAGCACGTGACTTGCCTAGATTCTGACCTCAATATGAAAACACGACAGTGTCGTGAAATCCAGGACGATGTCCAACGAATGTCCCACCAGTTGGCCCAACAAGGGGCCCGACTACAATCACTACCGTCATCGCCTATCGATGTAAGTCAACTCCCTTTACGTCATCGACAGCGGTATTTTTTTTTCTTGTGTTTTGC
Organism: Oikopleura albicans; assembly: GCA_004367875.1. NCBI lineage: Eukaryota > Metazoa > Chordata > Appendicularia > Copelata > Oikopleuridae > Oikopleura > Oikopleura albicans. Next base: position 1,286,870 of record SCLG01000004.1, read on the forward strand.
CGAAAATCTGGGATTTATGCGAAAATTTGACAGATAATACATTTAATGAAAATCTGCAAAAATGGGCTTTATGCGAAATTTGGAACATTTAATTAATGAAAATCAGCTTTATTTCACGCAATAATTCTTATTTTTATGTAACAAAAATCGTAACTGCAACATATTTTTTAGGCGTTTTAGCCAAAAATATCTGACTGTTTTTTTGTGCCTTGCGGTCTTTTTCCCCTCCCCGCCGCCTGCTCGTACATTTTTTAAGAATTCTTAAAACGATCTCAGACCTTATAACCAAACCCCGTGTAAAAAGACATGATTTAAATGATAAAATAATATATTTATAATGTTTTATCATTTAAATCATGTCTTTTTACACGGGGTCTGGTTATAAGGTCGGAGATCGTGATAAGTGATCTTTTTGAGATTACAAGGTCTTTTTTTCTTTCAGACCTGATAACCAACCCCTGTATGAACTTTTATGTGCGCCAAAATAATTAGGGTACATGTCGCTATTATGAAGTAAATATGGGGACTTTAATTTATGTAATATGTAAAATATAGTTGATTTTTTACATAAAACAGTCCACCCGTTATTCGGCTAACGCATATTTTGACCTTCAATACCGATGTCGTAAGATCAATGTACCGGCCCTTTCATGTGCAATGTAAATTCGACTTTTACATTTTGATTTTTGGTCAAAAGTTATCAAAAATGAAAAAGCAACAAAAAATTGTTCAACGCTCCATGTGTGGGTAAAATTTGTTATGTTTCTTAGAGGGTGGTTGATGTTCGAAGATCGGCGTCACTTCCGGCTGATTTGGTAACTTATCATTTTTCTACTCCTCCATGTACATATAATTTACATGTATTTACATACACAAGCCCACAACTATTCGTCGCATTCTCCATGTTATAAATAATCCTTTCATGCGGACGCAAACCGCTTTGCTATAGAAAAAAAATATATATATACTACTTTGGTGGCACCGGTGGTTAAAGGGAAAGCTGTTTGTGCCAGATAATTTTTTTTTCACATGTGATTTTTTTGTGAAACTTCAAGGGCGACTATTTTATGCATTTTTGAGCATTTATATCTAATTACTACTTTTTACACTTTCGGCACAAAACTGAAAAAGTGGATAATTTTTTTTTTAATAATTTAAATTAACTTAAGTGACCGGTTTTTAACTTTAGTGACCGGTAGCATGCGGTTGGTAATAGGTTTTTTTAGCAATTTGTCTTGGCTTTCACCTTTAGTCACCAGTGCATTATTGGTGTAAACTGGGTGATGCATATGTTACTTGTTTCAGATTTTCCCTCTATTTGAACATATGAACGGATCTGGTAAGCGGTGTTGTCACCAACCTCTGTTACCGGAACAATTTACCGGAACAATTTACCGGAACATGAAGCCAAAGTTAATTAACTGCTGTAATACAAGTGGCGCTTGCCCTTGTTTTGCCTTTTTCATTTCCAGTTTTGCCACGTGGGGGCGCTAACGCTGATTTTGATCAACGTTGAGATCCATTGTTAGCGTTCAATAAAGCGCGTGCAAAAGTTGGAAACTTAGTGACTAATTCTAGAAAAAC
>SCLG01000004.1:1288500-1302721 GCA_004367875.1 Oikopleura albicans
ACCGGTAGCATGCGGTTGGTAATAGGTTTTTATAAGCAATTTGTCTTGGCTTTCACCTTTAGTCACCAGTGCATTATTGGTGTAAACTGGGTGATGCATATGTTACTTGTTTCAGATTTTCCCTCTATTTGAACATATGAACGGATCTGGTAAGCGGTGTTGTCACCAACCTCTGTTACCGGAACAATTTACCGGAACATGAAGCCAAAGTTAATTAACTGCTGTAATACAAGTGGCGCTTGCCCTTGTTTTGCCTTTTTCATTTCCAGTTTTGCCACGTGGGGGCGCTAACGCTGATTTTGATCAACGTTGAGATCCATTGTTAGCGTTCAATAAAGCGCGTGCAAAAGTTGGAAACTTAGTGACTAATTCTAGAAAAACGAAAAAAAAACAATAATGGGCACGAAATCCGGACATGGTTTCAATTTTGTCTACAAAAATAAATACCGGGGTTTTTATAACTCATAATTTAAAATACCGGACAAACCTGTTTCACAAACAAAATCTACATGGACGGCTTTTTTAAGAGGTTAAGTTTGAGAATTTGAAAATAGCATAGTCGTAATCGCCGTAAAAAATCAGATCGAATGAGTACCATCAGGGCCCATTTCAAGCAAGTTGTGATTTGAAACCCTAGAGGGGTCATATGACAAAATTGACACCAGGAGTGAAATCACCGACCATTGTTTAGTCAGTGTGCCAACGTTCATCGCTAAAGACCTTTTGTGTCTCGAGAAACCGATATTTTATGTTTTGTCCGGCAATTTATTCAAAGGCCTAACTCAAAAAAGTGCTCCGTTAAAGGCAAATGCCCCATATTCAGTTATGGGGTGCAAAAAAAATTATTTCATTCGGATGACTATCAATGATAGTCTATCATACCGAGAAGTTGAACACAAGTTGTTGACCTCTTAAAAAAGCCGTCATGGGAATTTTTATTCTTGCCAGCTTTTTGTCACTAAAAGTACATTAACCCGGTTAAAAATAGGACGAGGGGTTCAACTAAAAACTAAGTCCAATTTTTGTAAAACTAACCCTTGTCCTGTCAGAATCATGTTCAGTTTTTGTGCCCATTTTTGTATGGTTTCAAAACGGCTAAAATGCGCGTTTTCGCCGTTATGCCTGACTCAAATCAGTTAGACAAATCAAATTTAACCCGTAAAAGTGTAGATAGCTCCGCATGCTTGGGTGGCCAGCAATATACGAAAAAAAAGAACAAATTAATCACACCCATTTACTCATTTGCGATTCTCAGAGTTAAGTTTAACCCTATTTAGATTGACACATTCATGATGGACTATGCAAACTATCGAATGCATGCTGATGACATCTGACCTTGACATCTGACCTTGCCGCGCGAGGTCAACGCAAATCAAAAAAAAAATATTCCAATTCTTTACTTCAGTCAAATTTCTCATTTTTTAACCTTTTGTTCAAAACTTCAAAATCGGGGTCGTCGTCCCCGTCGTATGTTTCATTTTCTTTGTTAAAATTTTGTTTGCCTTTATTGATGGTTTTGGGAAATAATTCATCTGGTGTTACAATTTTGGTTTAATATTTGCATATATTTTCGAATATATATATATATATAACAGATTAAATATCAACATATAAATGTTAACTCCCGAGGTACGTTTTCGTACTTTTCAACGATTATCCAGAAAAGTTATTTTTGATGACTTCCGAGTTAAACTTTACAGCCAAAAGGGTAATTATAGCAATTGTCATCGACTATCAATATCAATATCCTGGTTTACCTGTTATAGCCGTTTTTTGACTTCGAAAAATATGTTTTAGCAATTATATATTTATAAATATGTTGGTAAATTCGCGGTAATTTGTTTAGGATATACGTCCCTGAAACCGAAAATTTTGATGGAGGATTTTTTCGAAAACAAAAAAAAAATCTTAATTTGGCTTCTCAATAATTATTTGAGTCTTATAAATACAAAAAATAAATAAATAAACATAATTTAACAGAGTATTATTTCTCCCGAAAACATTGGTACTTAATGTGTTTATACGCCGAAAGCGACCCGGTCATATTACCTTCCACGCACATATTAATATAGCAATAAGATTACTACGTGCGTGGGAGGTAATATGATCGGGTCGATTTCAGCTTGTAAACACATTATTTTTTTTTTGATGACAAACTAAGCCGAGTTTTTTGCCGTTTAAACGTATCACAAAGAAACACTAAAAATTTAAATAATTATTTCGGTTTTTTGTCCTATGCTTTTTTATGACTTCATAAACAAATTTGTGATATTTTTGAGGCAATGAAAATTTTGTCTTGACATCTAAAATACATTTGCTTTAACACCTTTGTTTTTTAAAGTTCATTATCGCTGACGGAACAGTTCATTTTCTGGGCGAAGCTTACCTCTACATTAAAAAACTGCGTTAACGGGTTAATTTTGTATCTTTCTATCCTGCTAAATATATAAATTGTAAATGAAAGTAGTCATATAGTATTTTATATTAATTCTTTGCTTGACGCTTTATCGCACCCTTTTTATATCACAATGTGTGCGATAAATCGTTATTTGCGGTAATATTGGTCACTTTGCAATTATATGTCACGCCGCAATAATAAAAAATATGGTTGTCAAAATAACAGGGGTCCCGAATTGGACTCCTAATTGGGAAATTACAATTTATAAACCAACTAAAGAAATGTCAAATACAGAACATATCGGTAATTTAGCAATAAAAATCATGACTCAATAATTTATTTCACGGTCGTATGTCAAACCAGCGCTGTAGGTACGAGTGTTAAAACATGCATAATACAGGGGGGTCTCGTTATAAGGTCACAAGGTGTGACCGTTGTAAGGTCAAGTCATCTTTTATACACTAAGGTCAAGTAATTTTTTTCTTGCACAAAGTCAATTTTTTGAGCATGTTTTTTGGAAAAAAATTGAAATCATGTCTTTTTTAACGAAAAGTGTGATTAATTTAGAGAAACTGTAACTGGTGAACCATATAAATTTGATATCAAGCCTTTTAGTAATTAACGCCGATAAAATTTTATTGATTTTCATGAAAAGTGCTATACCAGTTCCGTTCCTTACTGTCAATTGTTTTTTTTTTCTAAGTGAACCTTCATCTTTCTTATTCCCAATAAGTGCATTCCTTAAAGATAATTCCAAAAAAGAAAAAAAATGAATGGTATATTATTCTTTCAAACCTCAAAAAAAGGTTTTCCGATTTTTTTGTTAGCCATTGTTGGATAAGTTAATCGCCGATAATAAATATAATAAAACAAATCCAACCTGCTTGCCTGTCTGACCCGGGAAAAATATTTCCTGAAATTTGATTTACTAACAGTTCACTTCTAGCTGATTAAACTTGAAAAAAAAAATCTCAACTTTGCCTCAATTTGTATTTTATTTTTGTAAAACACTTTTCCGGCAGGGAGTTCGTTAAGAAGTTCTTAACTTAAGAACCTTACTTTANCTGGTGAACCATATAAATTTGATATCAAGCCTTTTAGTAATTAACGCCGATAAAATTTTATTGATTTTCATGAAAAGTGCTATACCAGTTCCGTTCCTTACCGTCAATTGTTTTTTTTTCTAAGTGAACCTTCATCTTTCTTATTCCCAATAAGTGCATTCCTTAAAGATAATTCCAAAAAAGAAAAAAATGAATGGTATATTATTCTTTCAAACCTCAAAAAAAGGTTTTCCGATTTTTTTGTTAGCCATTGTTGGATAAGTTAATCGCCGATAATAAATATAATAAAACAAATCCAACCTGCTTGCCTGTCTGACCCGGGAAAAATATTTCCTGAAATTTGATTTACTAACAGTTCACTTCTAGCTGATTAAACTTGAAAAAAAATCTCAACTTTGCCTCAATTTGTATTTTATTTTTGTAAAACACTTTTCCGGCAGGGAGTTCGTTGAGAAGTTCTTAACTTAAGAACCTTACTTTACGGGGTTGGTTATAACGTCAGATATTTTGTCCATTATAAGTTATAACGTTTTAAAACCTTCTTTTCGACAAATTCAAGTCTTTTTATATTTTTTTCTTACCCAAGTCCAAAAAAATGGTTTTCACACTTTTCTTGGATAACTATTGTCTTTTTGAACTCTTTTCAGGTGAAGTCCAAAAAAAGTGTTCGTTTTTTACATGTTTATAAGGTATTATGGTCTTTTTTACTCAAAACCTTATGCCCACCCCCTGTACGAAAAATCCGTTGTATTGGGGTAAATCACTGCGTAGATGTCCCGAAAAAATAGGGGTAACCTTTTTGACCTGATCTACGTAGAATACATAATTTTATGTTGAATAAAATACATTTTGAGTAGGAGTTTAGGTTTTAAAAGTATTTTGTTCAATTTTTCATTTTTTTCTCGTTTGACCTATTTTTGTTAATTTGTAACCTCAGCTGAACACAAACAATTCTTCATAAATTTTTTCAAACGATATTTTCTCCGTTATTTTACAATTATTGGAATTTTAGAAAAAAAACACAGAATGGACGTTGACGAGTTAGAATATGAATCAGACTCCGATGATGTTGGTGAAGATCTCGATATCGACAGAATTCCCGAAGATGCGCAAGCCGAAGATTCAGATGAGGTACTCCTTTTAAGGACGTTTAGCTTTTCAGACCTTGATATGTTAAAACCAAAAACGGATTTGGGTGTAGACCCGAATTTTCCCGATCCTGGTCGGGTAGACCCGAGTTTTTGCCGGTTCAAAAACCCGTGTTCTATCCGCGGGTTCCGAGTCGGGTCGGATAAGAAAAAAATCGATTTTGCCTACCTCTGTACTACACCTGTACCCTGGTAGTTTTTCAGTTCAAATAACCACATTTTGCTCTTTCCGGACCATACGCTCATTCCGCCCACATTTTCAGCACCAAAAATTAGTCTAATGTGCATTTTAGGAGTTGCGTGTAGCTCTGGCAACCGGGCTAATCCAACCGGGTTCTTCGATCAAAATCGTCAAAGACCACAAACCAAAACCGGAAATAAACAACATAGAAGCGCTCAAACAAAAATTCAATGTCCTCAAAAATAATTTGGACTGGTCAGAGCGTCTCGATTTAACCATTGATTTGGTACGTATTCGTTAACCAAATGTTCTAACATCACTATTAATCCATAATAGTGAATAATGTTGATTTTTTTAGGATGAATTAGATGAAGACGGTCAAAATCCATTACTGAAAGATGATTTCGCCCGTGAAGCCCATTTTGAGAAAGTGGCCCATGAAGGTGCCAGGATAGGCGTCATTAAGGCCAAACGACTACAACTGCCCCTCCTTAGACCAAAAGGTAAGACTTTTTAAGACTTTAATTTTGCAAGAAGATGCCACGAAATAAAATAAAAAAAAGTAAATTCGTGTTGGGTTTAAAAACATAGACCTTACAAATATTTTTTTTCGTTGAATAATATACCCCCAGCGCGCCGTTATCTGGCCGGCGTTTTCGCTGAAAAAATATTTTGTTACGTAATGATGGTCAGATAACGGCGCAATGCTTAATATATCAAGCTAGGGTTTCCTGAAAAATAACTTTTTCGAAATTTCTGCCAGATAAAGGAACGAGCTGGAATTTCGGCCAGATAACGGTGCAGGTGGTGTAATTAAATTCACTTGTATAATTATACACATTTGTGTTTCTTAGATTATTTCGCACAAATGGCGAAATCCGACGAGCATATGGGAAAAGTAAAGTCAAATCTGTTGACCCAAAAAGGCAAAATCGAAAGTCGGGATCAGGCGCGACAATTGCGGAACCAAAAGAAATTCGCCAAAGATGTTCAAAAGAAGGCAAAATTAAGAAAGCAGGAAGACAGACGAGTGGCCAAAGAGGAAATTAAAATGATTCGCAAAAAGGGCGAAAGTGGAATTAAAATGAATACCGGCGTCAAAAAGAACCAAATGAAAAAGGTTTTTATATTGTAGTTTCAAAATTTGTCGTTTTTGGGTCAAAATTATCTTTATGCATCCTTATGTATAATTATTTTTAGGGAGGTCGACCGGGTAAGCGAGATATGAAGAATGCAAAGTTTGGTTTTGGCGGAAAGAAGGACAAACGAAACAGCGCGGAAAGTCACTTTGGCGGCCCCCAAAAACGCGGCCCAGGCGCCAAAGGAATCAGAAAACCACAAAAGCGGCTTGGCAAGAATCGCCGTGCCCAACAGAGAAAGCCCACTGAATAAACATATCTCGCCGAATTGTTTGCTGCCAAATTCTCGTGTTTTTCTTGATCGCTATTTGTCTAGAGGGGTTATAACCCATATGGGTTTAAGGTCTGACATTGTGACCGTTATTAGGTCAACTCATTTTTTCCGTAAATCATGTATCTGTTTGCATTTTGTTGGGCGAAGGTTTTTCATGATTGTGATTACATTACATGAGTTTTTACATCCTAATAACTTTAACGGGATAATTCCGGTACTTCCTACTCCACTACTGTAATTCAGATGAGTTCTAGAAAAAAACCCGTTGAATGTTACCCATATAATGTGGAAAACATTCCGCTATAATTGTAATGTCCATTTGTCATCTATCTTTAAAATCGATGTTTTTTTCATATTTTGACGCAATTTTTGGGCTTACTGAATATTTTTCGAAGATTAAACAATGCCAAATTTCAGATTGTACAGGAAAAATGCGGCCGGAACATACGGCGCCGCCCGAAGTATTTTACAATTCAGATGAGGCGAAAAAATATTCGCGAAATACTCGAATTATGGAGATTCAGGCGACCATGTCTGACCGCGCCATTGAAATGTTGGCACTACCAGAAGACGAACCGAATTTAATATTAGACGTTGGTTGTGGGTCTGGACTCTCCGGCGAGTGCTTGACCGAATCCGGACACTATTGGGTCGGCATGGACATATCGGAGGCCATGCTTGATGTTGCAGTCAACGATCGAGAAATTGAGGTTTACCTCAAGCCATTTTAAAAACGTTTTAAGGACAGTTTAGTTACGGTTAAGCCGGATTTTTATGAATAGAGAAAATGGCGAAACATCAAAAAACTTTCATTTTCGATTAAAAAAATATGTATTTTTTACTACAGTCAAAATACTACATAGTATTTTGACTAACTCCTGGGGCTGGTTTTAAGGTCTACCATTTGGCCCGCTATAAGGTCTTATGGAGTCCATAAGTTATGGACTTTTATAAATAAAATTCTTTTTTTTATACTTTTTTTTATTTGCTAAAAAATGTTTTGGATTTGTTTTTTGTTAAAAATGCTTTTAGGGGGACGTGATGCTTGGTGATATGGGACAGGGAGTGCCATTTCGGGCGGGTGTTTTTGACGGATGTATTTCGATATCGGCCGTACAGTGGCTCTGCAACGCTGACAAAGCTTCCCACAAACCACCAAAGCGACTTTATGCTTTTTTCAGGACACTTTATGCCTCACTGAAACATGGTGCTCGGGCTGTACTCCAAGTAGGTCACTTATCATGCTGCAATTCTACAATTAAAAAATATTGATTTTAACTCTTGCTTCTATTATTGTCAAGGTAGCACTTTAACCGGTTTTCTGGTACTTCCGGCTTGAGCACAGACAAATGTTGATAGATTTCTGTTAAAGTTTGGACATTTTTTCATGGGTTCTTTTTCGTGGATTTTGGTTCAATTTGAATTCAGATTCACGAATTAATTTATAAAATGCTGGAAGTATGCCCTTTCAAAACCAAGAAGGGCAATCTATCCAATAGTTCTTTAGCATTTTAAATTGTGTGGTTTAGTTATATCCGGAAACGCCAGACCAAATGGAATTAATAATGTATCAGGCAACGAAGGCGGGCTTTTCGGGCGGTGTGGTGGTCGACTATCCAAACTCGACAAAAGCCAAAAAATATTATCTTTGTTTATTCGCTGGCGTACAGGCTAGCAATGATCAACTTCCTGTTGGTGAGTACGTAAAACGTTACAGAGGCGATGATAAGGCCAGTCATTTTGCCCGCTTTAAGGTCTTGTCGTGTGTTTTGCACAAGGGTAGTTTTCTTAGGTTGAGAGAATCGGGGTACGGGACCTATTGTTGATTTTTAATTGGGAAAAGACCAAAAATCTACAGGGGGTTGGTTATAAGGTCAGCCATTTGTGCCGTTATAACTTATATATCCAAAAAAAACGTAAAAAGACCTGATTTTAAAGATTTTTTTTCCAAAAAGCATGCTACTCAAAAAAAAAAACTGACTTGACATTAGTGCCTAAAAAACTGAAAAAAAACTGACTTGACCTTATAAGTTATAAGGTCAAGTCAGTTTTTTTTTCACTAAGGTCAAGTCAGTTTTTTAGGCACTAATGTCAAGTCAGTTTTTTTTTGAGTAGCATGCTTTTTGGAAAAAAAATCTTTAAAATCAGGTCTTTTTACGTTTTTTTTTGGATGAAGAAAAATCATGTCTTTTTGCACTCTTTATAGGCCAAAACCAAGGTTGACAAGTGTTTGTTTGGATGAAAAACCATCCCTGCAATTTTTGAGTATTTATATTCGGTTTCATAATCCTGATAAATTCAGCATTGGACGAAGAAAATACAGTTGGATATAGTAAGGAGCGTTTAAAAACGGGCGACTATAAGGCACGTGGTGGGCTAAAGAGCAATCGAGAACGAGTAATTCAGCGAAAAGAAAGACATCTAAGGAAGGGGAAAGATCTCAAACATCAATCAAATACAAAGTATACCGGGAGAAAGAGAAGGCCAAAGTTTTAGTACGAAATATGTACATCTTGTTATCGAATGAATAAACGTGTGAAGATTGAAGAACAAAGTCTCATTGTGCTGTTTAAGGTTAGAANAAAAAAAAAGTTGGACCCAAAGTCCAGCGTCTGAAAGCCCCTTTTTTGCGTAATTTGCAAAGACAAATATTAAAGCACCATACAAATTTAATTTACTTTTTATGTTCCTTAAAACCTTTCTTTCTGAATTCCTAATCATGCAATGTAAGAATTTGTACGTGTAATTTATGCAACAAGCATTTCGTAAGGCATTAGCAAATATGGCGTTAGTACAGTCCCGGATTTCAAATTGTGCACCCTCAAATTGTGCACGACTGCCAAATTGTGCACTTTTTCAGGAAAATTTACGAGACTGGCAAAAAGTCTTGAATCTTATGCAAGTATATTTTTGGCAAAATAATTCCCGGAAAATGATTTCTCCGCACATTATTTTTTTTAATCTTGTTTTTTTTTTGCGCAGAAAATATTTGCTTAATTTAGTATTGACTAACGATGCTGCAAAATTTCAGATAAGCGTTTTCAATAATTTAGGCAAACAAAATAACCTAAATACTCTTTTGGGAGAGTTGGGTTCTTACAGTACTTTCAACACATTTATAATTGATCGTGCGCATCGTTTTTTGTAAGACAAATTGATTTTTATTATTCATACCTGTACAAGAAAAAAGTTCGTTTCCAAGAGAGGCCTTGATGTAATCGTTTCCGAAAATCGGCGTTTATATAACTCAGCATATTGCATTTAAGTCGGTGTTAAGCAGTGTTGGAAACGTTGACCAACGCCCAAGGGAAGCGTTGGCCAACGCTCGGATTTTTTAGCGGCTAAATTGTAGTCTTTAAGACTGATAGACTATTAGTAATACAGGGGGGTCTGATTATAAGGTCACAAGGTGTGACCGTTATAAGGTCAAGTCATTTTTTCAAGATAAATCATGTCTTTTTTTCACTTTTTTGGGTTTAAATTTAGAACGCGACATATACGTTTGGAACGACAAGGGTAATAATTTTTTTTAAATCATGTCTTTTTTTACTTTTTTTTTGTTGGGTTTAAATTTAGAACTCCAGATATACCGGTACGTGTAGAACGACAGGGGTAAAACACGGGTAATAATCTTTTTTTATGGAAATCATATCTTTTTGCACTACGGTCAAGTCATTTTTTGGAGTGCATTAAGGTCAAGTCATTTTGTTGGCCTTGACCTTTTAACCAGACCCCCTGTAGTTAACATCACCAAGTACGAAAAGTCAGTTCATGTAAAAAATATAAGAAATTAGCCGGAAACTTAGTCTAGAACAGCTTTTTATTATTTAATTCGAACATAATAGTGCGTAATTATGTCCAGAGCAATGATAAAAACTTGTTTGGGCAGAAAAAATATTTGCAAACTCTAAAATCTGCATTTTTACAAAGTAACCGTCGAGGTCACGTTAGATGCCGACGTTTCATCGATACTGTGATGGAGGTACTTTTTCGGGTGACCCAATATCTGACCGGCCTTGCCGAGTTTGGTTAATTTGTAGATTCGGGTTATTAATTCCTTGTTGCGGCGTTTCTGTTGCTCGCGACGAATGTAAATCCAAATTGTTATCTGAATTCAAAAATAATGCCTTAAAAATAATTGTATTAGACTAAAATTAATACAGGGGGTTGTTAATAAAGTCTAAGATTTGGGCCGTTATAAGGTCCTATGATCTTTTTTGAGACTAAGGTCTAATGGTATTTTAATGTTTTGCAAAAAAACCAAATACCAACCTTTGGTGCACTAAGGTCTTATAAGACCTTATGGTTATAATGTATCCTATTTTCCGATAATTGTCAAACCATAGGAAAATTGCTGAGAGCCTTACAGTCTGAGCGTCCCTATACGGTATAACTTATAAGGTCTTATAGTCTTTTTAAAATTTATTTAATTAAGGAAAATGGTTGGGGCTCGCCAAATAAGAGTCGTTTTCGTGTTTTGAAAAACTGACCCTTATTTGGCGAACCCACATTTTTTGTCTGATAGTCTGATATATAGTACACCAATCAAATACCCTTAAAATGAGATTTTTTATATTTGTGATTTTTATGCTCTGAATTTATTTAAAGTTAAAATAATAATGTCGATATTTTTGTCCCATTTTCACTTTATTAAAATAAAGTTCCGGGCCTTATTTGGCGCAGAAAAAAGCGACCCGTATTTGAAAATTTTCCAAAAACCGACCCGTATTTGAGGTCCAACCGACCCTTATTTGGCGCAATAATTTTTTTCCGAAAAAAGGACCCTTATTTAGCGACTTCGACCCTTATTTGGCGACCCACTGTATAAGAATATATTGAGCGAGCTGTTGTCATTTGAAAATAATTAAACACCGGCGCGCATTCCTCATAGGCTATGAGTCATAGCAACCAATTAGATAAGATTGTTTCCGCGATAAAGTAGTTCTATTTTATACGTAAATTTAAACGATCAATTAGATTACAAGTTTATTCACGCTTAAGTACAGTCCCGACCCCCGTAAGTGCCGCACTCAAGCCGCCAAAAAACGCGGCACTTACGGGGGTCTTTTTACTTAAAGGGCCATTTTTAGATAAAAAACGACATTTTTGTTAATATCTAATTTGTGTTCATTGTTATTTAAAAAGTCAGTGATTGACGATTGTTTGGTACACTCCCTACGCTGTTATCTTGTCACCCGTTATCTTGCAGATTTTTCCGTTGGCTCCGTTATCTTGCAGAGTTTTTTCGGCCAATTTCCAGGAATCCCTATCTTTGTGTTTAGCCATGCGCTGTTATCTTCCAGATGTCCCCGGTCGCTCCGTTATCTTGCGGATTTTTTTCATGCGATAGTTGCAAGATAACAGCACAGGGGGTGTAGTCTTTTTGATGGGTAACAATTCTGCGCTGGTTGTACCGGCAACAACATTTTTGTATTTACTGGATCAAAATATCAGATAGGCAATTTTTTATGACCTTCGAAAAAGACCTGACTCACCCTACTTCGCAACTTGTTTTCGGTTTACAGGGCGGTTAAAACGACCACTTCATTAGGGTTATATTTAAATTAAACGTTGTGCGCTGCGACTTGTGCGCTGTAGTAGAAACTTTTAGGGTCAAAATGGATAAATTTTTAGGGTCAAAATGTGTAGCCATTTACTAATCTCACCTGTTTTTCTAACCCTCAACTGGAACTTTGTTGCTTTCAAGCTAAATAACATAAAAAAAGACAATTTTCAATTTGAAAAAAACGGCACTTACAAGGTTCTTTTTCAAATCGAAAAAAACGCGGCACTTAAGGGGGTTGCGTCACTTACGGGGGCGGCACTTAAGGGGGTCGGGACTGTATGTCCCCTTATCACATGGCTGGCTTATTCACAAGCCTTATGAGTTGTGGCAAAAACTTCTTTCAAAATTTATAATCTGCCTCGTTAATTTTTATAAACCATGTCGAGTATGTAAGCCAGAATTTGAACTTTGGATATGGTATTTGATGTTGGGTTAAGAATTTAATAATTCACGATGTAATGGTGTATTCTGAATATGAACTTATTTAAAACTACAGGAGGTCGCCAAATAATCGCCCCTAAAATAAGGGACGCCTTCGCTAAATAGAAGTCGCTAGCGCGAAATAAGGGTCGGTTTTATTCGAGAAAAAATTATTGCTCCAAAAAAGGGTCGCCGATTTAACCATTGTTTCCAATAGACTTTTTTATTTTAATAAAACTACTAGTTTTTAATTCACTTGTGGATATTATTTATTAAAATTGTTAAACACTCAAATTAAATCTTCACAAATGTATCAATTGATAAAATCAAATATATAACGCAAGAAAATCATAATTATGTAAAGAAAATCATAATTACGTAAAGAAATAACACTAAAATAGCCTAATTCTGGGTTCGCCAAATAATGGTCGAGTTGCCCTATAAGTTAGGCTATAACTAGGGGGCGTTCCTAAATGACCAATATATAGAAATAATACTCGTATACTTCTGAAAACTGACATGAACTTAGCAATGGGTATTCTAAGCTGGCTAACAAAATTTCAACTTGTTTGGACATAGCCGGTTCCAGATATGACGGTTAGAACATTTTTTACGGTTTTCGCTCTAATTTGGTAAATACGAACGGTAAAGATAAATAATTAACTCTCACGTATTCAGGAGATTAAGGCGCTTCTGATTTGATCAACAAAAAAAATTGGGTATTTTTAACCAACCAAAATTCAGAAAACAAACCGGTAAAATGACGGTTTTTACTGTGGTTAACCACGAAGATGGTTCAACACAACTATAAAAAGTTACCAGAATCATCCCCACCCTTAGGGGAAATGTATGGTAGTTTTTGGAAAATCTACCACATTGGCTCGGTTTCCCCTCTTTAAAATCGATTTTCATTTCAGTTTTACACCTCTAGCTGCGATGGCCCTTAAAATTGCAGGTTTTCGTCCATTTAAATCTGTACTTACTACAATGATGATAAAAATGAAAGTTCCGATACCAAATCCAAGTAAAATTCTCTGATACCGTTTGAGTCGAAGAAGAAGCATGCGGCGCGTCGCACATCGCAACAGTAGCCCCTCGTACAGAAAAAACGACAAAAAATCTGGAAGAGACCGTTCTTAAATATTCATTTCGGAGGGCTTTTCGCGCGTGTGAGACTGATCACTTCTACTCTGTTTCTGGCCGTTTTCTCAGATTTTGGTTGAACGGTGTTAAACATTTAAGACGATATAAAAGGAGGAGAATTTTGAATGAAGGGAAATTGTTCACAACAAAATTTGTGCGGTTAATCCTTAGGATTTATAGTATAAATCGGATATTACTCATTTTTTGAGTGAAGCCTTTTTAGCAATAAATTTGTTATAGACAGAAAAATAACACCGGATGGAAAAACGTCTGGTTTGGCGGATCATCTTCGAATAGTGATCTTTTAAGCATCTAAAAATAATTGCAAAAACTCTTGTTTCGCCTTTCATCAACACATAAAATTGTGTGGACGAATACTTAGCGGGAAATGATTTTAGAAATGTGTCAAAAACTACATGTACTAAAAAACTACAGGGGGCTGGTTATAAGGTCAGCAATTTCTGCCGTTATAAGGCCAAGTCAGTTTTTTTGCACTAAGGTCAAGTCAGTTTTTTTCAAGATAAATCATGACTTTTTTTTGGGTTTAAATTTAGAACGAGACATATACCGTATATGATATACGTTTAGAACGACACGGTAAAATTTTTTATAGAAATCAGGTCTTTTTCAGTTTTTTTTGGTGAAGAGTCTTAACTGAAGACCTCCCCCCGGCTGGTAAATTTTTTATCCTAATGGTTATTAGGTCAAGTCAGTTTATTAAAATGCATTTAAGGTCAAGTCAGTTTTTGACACCTTGACCTAAAAACTAACCCCTGTGAACAGTAAAAAATAAGATTTAGTCGTTTTGGTCATACAATTTTTTCGTAGAATACGTACCTAAAGTATGTAACCACGTTCGTGCATTCTGCTGTAAAACTTAAACATCAA
>SCLG01000004.1:1303119-1314759 GCA_004367875.1 Oikopleura albicans
CGCCTGTGTATAGAAAAAAATAAGATTTAGTTTTGGTCATACAATTTTTTCGTAGAATACGTACCTAAAGTATGTAACCACGTTCGTGCATTCTGCTGTAAAACTTAAACATCAAAATAACACACAATTTAACATAGGTTATAAATTACGACTCATACTTTATGCAAAAAATCTATCAACCGTCAGACATTGTGCGGTCCTTGATTTTCTTAACTCGCAATTGAGAAATTCTCAGTATGAAGGTATTCTATATTTTGGTTATTTAAATGATGTATCATGATTTAACATTTTCAAACGCGAGTAGATTTCTTTGCTAAAAAAAGTCGAACAAAAACATGACGAATCATGAGACTCAATGAACCTTTATTTATCCGTTATTTAAAAAAGTGTACCAAAGTAAAAGTAATTTAGGACTCCAATTTGGTAATCAGGCCATCGGGATGCAACGGCAGAACAAAAAATATGAAATAAAAAAACAAACAAAAATATCCATTTCAAACAAGGCTTTTGTTAGAGATACAGGCAACGTTTTTAATTTGTGATACGGATTTGTAAAATTTATAACCTCGTTCGACACTATTTTGCTCGGCATGAGTTCTAGAAGAAGTTCAGAGAGTTCGACGCCTGGGACTCCACCCAAGCAAATATCGATTCCATCATCAGAGAGTATCAGTCTGTCTGCGTCGGATAAACCGGACTTTATACGTCGGCGGTTTCGAGAAATTGGCCTCGTGCAAGCCGCAAAAAGGTATTTATACCTATAGCTTATACCGTATAGGCTAGTGACTTTCGGTACGGTACCGAANTTATTTATCCGTTATTTAAAAAAGTGTACCAAAGTAAAAGTAATTTAGGACTCCAATTTGGTAATCAGGCCATCGGGATGCAACGGCAGAACAAAAAAATATGAAATAAAAAAACAAAAATATCCATTTCAAACAAGGATTTTGTTAGAGGTACAGGCAACGTTTTTAATTCGGGATACGGATTTGTAAAATTTTAAATAATATAACCTCGTTCGACACTATTTTACTCGGCATGAGTTCTAGAAGAACATCAGAGAGTTCGACGCCTGGGACTCCACCCAAGCAAATATCGATTCCATCATCAGAGAGTATCAGTCTGTCTGCGTCGGATAAACCGGACTTTATACGTCGGCGATTTCGAGAAATTGGCCTGGTACAAGCCGCCAAAAGGTATAGCCTATACCGTATAGGCGTTGTTAGTTAAAATGTCAGTCATTTTGCCCGATGCAAGGTCAAGTCAGTTATTTTGAACCTGACTTATTATATATAATCATGTCATTTTTTTCCAGAATAACAAAAAAAAGATTGCGCGATTCAAATGACAGTTTTTCAACATACATTTGAGGCCTAGTCATTTTTCCACACCTTGTAACCAACCTGTAAATTTCTTGCCATATTAATAATATGATATTATAGACCTAAAAATATTGTGTACGTAAAAATATGCGTTATGCCCAGTTTGCATCGGATAACGCTCATTATTGTTACTAACAAGTTATAGTTAACCCGTGGG
Organism: Oikopleura albicans; assembly: GCA_004367875.1. Lineage (NCBI taxonomy): Eukaryota > Metazoa > Chordata > Appendicularia > Copelata > Oikopleuridae > Oikopleura > Oikopleura albicans. The sequence continues at coordinate 1,304,659 of SCLG01000004.1, forward strand.
CAGGGTCGTATTATAGGCTATATGGTTCCGGCTATGAACCAGTCAAAAATCTAGTTTTTGGTACGATTTTTCACGCATTGACATCATGGTATTAAGAATTCGTAATTGATATTTTCAGGTTGTTTAGTGCAGCTGAAAAAGGGAAGCCCGCTGAATTATTGGAAGAGGTTGCCATTGCTGAACAAAAGTTTAATATCAACCATCCGATGCGATCCGTGAGCGGGTTAAATGGTCAGAATGATACTTTAGATCTAAAGGAGATAAAATATTTTATTTCAGTTTTGCACATAGCTGCCAGATATGGACATCATGAGTGTGTGCGCGTCCTGATTCAACACGGGTAAAACATTTAATTTTACTTGTAAATTTTAATTAACTCTTCCAAGTTTTCCGGTGCAATTTATAGCCGCCAATATTTTCGTTTCGGCATAAGTTACTGGTGTGCCGCATATATCTGTGGAATGAAAAACAAACTTGAACTATTTAATTTATAATTTGAATTCATTGTTATCACAAATTTTGTCTTTTCAACGTTACTACTTTTCACCATATTTTTTAAAATTTATTTTATTATTTATTAAGGAGGGGTCAGTCATGTTGTTTACAAATACTTTTTTACACAAAAGATATCAGTCACAGCCCCTAACCATATGTTGAGTATATTTATAAAGGAGCACCCGACAGATGGTTAGGCACTGTAATACTAATAAATTTAGTCAATAAGAAGGTACGTGAAAATAAGATGATTATATATAGCATAAAATTTTTTTTTTGTTTTCTTTCTTTTGCAAAAAAAAACAACCGTACTTTCTTGTTGGCAAATATGTACTTGTACTCACACGCAGTGAAACACCGACGATTGAGCCACGCGAAGCAATTGATGTATCCGTGGAAAAAATAAATTGTAACCCCGCCATTACTGGCATGTAACAATTTGCAGCTGTTCCAACTTGATACATACCATCTAGATCATGAAACACCACTCGACAAGCATTACAACCGTAATTATCGGTCAAACATGCAGTCTGCTCTGTAGAACTCAAATCAATAAAAAGAGGGTGATCACGGTTTAGATGTTTGTAAAAACAAATTCGCTCGCCACCAATTTTTTGACAACATTTGTATGTTGCGGTGACCCCGTTTCTTTGCGCCAATCGAGCTCCAGCCAATTGAGTATAAGCCAAATTGGTTAACATGCGGGAGCAAACTAAAAAAAACACAAAATCAGTCGAAAAAAACTAGCTTTTAGAAGAGTAGTTTAAAATTAACATAGAGATTTCAAAATGAAACTAATTATCACCCGTTTAGAGAAGTGTTATTTGTAAAAAAGTAGGTAAGAAACTAAGGGGAGGCTCGTGTAAAAAAGGCTGTCAATTTCTAAAAAACCTTAGAAAACAAAAGTATTGTCTTACAAAAAATGCATCTCTAAAAGTTAGCCACTATTAAATAAATTAAAAAAAACATGAAAAATGCCGATAGAATATACTTTCTCAAGGAAACAGGTCTTTTTCAAATATAGCATTTAAAGAGCCGAATAAACAATACTTTTGTTGAAAATTGAATCCTTTTTTACACACGAATGCTAACTTAAAAAAGACATGAAACTTAGAAGATTGATCACTCTTTTTTTTCGAAATCTAGACTTTGAAAAAACGGGGATGAATTTTCGGAAAACGGATTTTTTTTCACGATTTCAAGCTGCCTTTTTGGGAAAGTTGCAGGTGCGCTTCTGGGAAAATTCAGTTAGGGGTAATTTATTTTGAAAGACTGGGACAAAACTCAATTTATTGAGCCCAGGGGGTCGAAATTTGACTGACAGCTTCCATGGACGGGTCCGAAAAAACTAAATCGTCAACGTGAGAAGGGTCCGGATATTATAATTCGAGCTTTTTTTTGACCCCAAGCTCAATATCCGATAAAACAACTCAACACGGGGACCTGCAAATTTAGTACAGGACCTGAAATTATATTAAAAAGGGCACCCGGTTTAATGACCCAATAATCAGTGGATTTCTGAGCACGGTGGCCCAACAAATATTTTTTTTAGGCATTTTTTTGGACCCCTGGAAATTTTGTCATGTTACTTTTTAAATAAAAAACTGGATTTTACAGGAAACGGGCAAGCATACTATTGATGGATAGTAATATAATTTTGGCTCAAAAAAAACATTATGAAAGACCAAATACTGAAAATAGTTTTTTTTTCAAAAGAAGGAAGTATTTTCAGTAAATGGTCTCAAGTGATAAATTAGAATTAAAAAGAAATCATGTAAAGATACTGTTTTTTTACTGTAGAATCAAATAACGTTAAAATGAAAATACAGAGGGGGTTGGTTATACGGTCAGAAAAAACTGACTCAAGGAAAAACTTGAAACAAAAACTGAACGTATAACCAACCCCCCCAGTATTAAAAAAGTGGTAGTAAGATGTAACGGCACATCTTTCACAAAAAAGTATGGATCGGCAATGTGCTATAAAGATCAATGGTAAAAGTTAAAATTATGTTCTACATCATTCATGTTTTTACTACTGTACATATTTGACGTGATTAGTTCCCTTGGAACCTCAGAGTCTTTTTTTTCATTTGACCAATAATAATATGATGAGACAAGTTTTATGGATGAGATTACTTACAAAAATCTTCGGCTCGCAAATTTTCGGGGAGTGGTAGGCCAAGTGCATTACGGGGTTGCCAACGAGCAATGTCGAAAATTCCATCAACAAAATTGGCAAGGCGACCAGATCGCATCCCATGACAAAAACCAGTTTGAGTATGACACCGAGTGAGAAATGCCATTAAAATGGTACGATTTTTTGCGCCACTAGCAGTACTGCAAAAAACATTTTAATATATACAGTATGTCAATTTTGACAAAAAAAGTACTTACGGGCCACAAATAACAAATCGCTCATCAGGGATAATGCTCAGAAGGGATAAAATACGATGACGCTGTCCCTCATACGGTAGACTATTGTTGGGAGGTACTCCAGATGGGCTTGGGAATCCAAAAGGAATTTCTAAAAAAATGTATCAAAATTGGGGTGTAAAAAAACTCCCATCCATAAAAAAAGGTTTTTCTGTTTTTCAAAAAAATATAAAAATTCAAATGCTAAAACACAAATAATTGGTAACTAAATTTGTCGATAAAAAATTAGAAAAATATGTTTCTACTCATATTACGAGGTCGAGTGGGAAGGGAGACTTAAAATGTTCCATATTTACCTTTAGCCACTCCATCCAAATCCAACTCTCCATCGTCGACTGCTGCATTAAATTCTGAGACTGAAATTTTACATATTATTTCCGTACAAAAAAACTTTTTTTGTTCTGTTGGGGCTTCCGCATTTTTTGAAAAAGCGTGTTTTGGGGCTGGGGAGCCAATCACAATAGAGAAAACACTATACCTGTCATTCGTCGCTCATGTTCGGGTTCAATGTCACCAAAAATAATATCCAAGCTGCGCGCAGCATTATAAGCTATTTCTTCGTGCTCCATAAAAAAAAGAGAATGAGGAAATGGCAAAATAAAATTTGAACGACGAATGACGGTATTCTAGAAAAAAGGCGAAAAAGGCGCAAAAACAACATAGGCGTAAATAGGCGTATTATGTGTATGCTTTGTACATTTTGTAATATTGTGTGCAATGTGTACATATCTTTTGCTTGTATATACCTTTCTTTCTCTGTGTAAGCGGTCACTCGTGCCTTGGGGTGCGTGGGACAAAAGGTGCTGGAAGCGCCGAAATAAATCATAACAACAACAACAACAACAACAACAGTACCTTCCGGGAAAACGCTATAAAATACGTTCCACACCTACGATTACCATACTTTTTTCTTGTGCTAAGAGATCAGAGCTTCTACTGTAACATGGTTGTATTTCCAAGGGCATAAGTATCACCGCCGATTGCCCATGTCCACTTGAACGTGTCAAAAACGTCAAATTAAACTGCCCATCACGTGAACAGTGTTGGTGGTATTTATTTTGCTTTTGTGATCAAATGTTTTTATAATCTAGGACCTAGATTCTAGGTGCTCAAATCTGTGTGGGCTTTTTTTAGTTCGAGGTCTAGAACAAAAAATATCTGGAAAAAACTCGAAAAATGGGGAAAAAATTTAACTTCCTGACATTGAAATTTAATGAACGGGATATGGTATCGCAAAAAGCACACACAGATTTGAGCTCCAGATTGTTTTTAACAATATACCGAAAAAAATATATCCATAGCACCAACACTGTTTAATTGATGGATGACGATTGAAAAAGATCCATTAAAAAATTCATTTTTTTAATAAAAAGTGTGTTATACGTTATGATTCTAATTGAACTTTGAATCCAAATTACGTTTTACCATAACTTGGAACATTGAAGATTACCATCATGAATTTTGATCGAAATTTTCAAACGTCAAAATTTCTAGAAAAACATCCAATTTGTGACAAAAATGGAGTTTACTGGTTTTCGGATTCAGTTTGTACACACCATGACTGACCCCTCCTTAATTATCTAACTTTATTGATTTTTTTTACAAATTGTAAAACATTTTTACAATTAACTGAATGCGTATTCCAGTGCTCGCGTGGACAGCCGCTGCAAATTACAATTATTTTCCATGACACCCTTAATGTTAGCGGTGTACTTTTGTGAGGAGAATGGCAGTTGCAAATCAAATTACTGGAAGACAATCGACATTTTGACCGAAAGCGGAAATAATGAAAGTATTAACGACTGTGATAGTCTGAATAGAACTGCGCTCCACTGGGCGACGATGCGCGGTTATGGGGCTACAATAACAAAACTTCGATTAATGGGTTGTAATGTCAATACACAGGCAAATGATTCCTAAACTTTAAGATTTATAAAACTGTCCCTCCAGAAGTTTTGCATGTTAATTATACAGGTTTAGCCTCATGAAAATCGGCTGAGCGTTTCTAGAATAGAGCATTTTTTTATTTTTTCTTGCAATTGGGTGCTCCTATTGGCCAATATCAATGTAAAATATGCCGACACGGTATACTAGAAACGCGCAGCCGATTTTCATGAGACTAAGTAGGTAATTTGTTAGTTTTTGTGCAGTTCAAAATTGTATTGTATGACTCATATCATGGTATGGGATATGCAGCATATCATATGTTAGAAATTTTCATGTCAAAATTATACGTGTAATTCCAGATTTTTCTTTTTGCTAAATGTGTTCTATTAAAACAATGGGGAATTATTTATGCAAGGATTATTATAAATTTACGCCCTTGCATTATGCCGTTGACTTTGCATTGTTAATGGGTGACTCTTATGGCCTCCCTCAGCTCCTCTTGTGTGAGCTAAACGGCCAACGCGGTGCAGATCCAAATTTGAAAAACCGAAACGAGGATACGCCTCTTCATTTGATTTGTGACCAAGGCATACATGTTGATTTTAATGGCAAAAACAGAAATTCGGGTAAAAAAACTAGACCGATTTCTAAATATCGCCCATTGTATTCAATGAATTGCTGTTCCCGAATCCAAGTAATAAAAGCATTGATCGATCATGGTGCTAAGGAATCGTTTTAACTTTTATCTATTTCACTAATCTAAGGCAAATTAGTGACAGCGCAGCTCCGTGAAGCGCTTTTAAACAAGAGGATTTTGAGACGGTTTACAAAAAAAAACTCCGGTGACCTTTTTTGGTCTAACACATTTATTTTGAATCCAAAATCCATGAGCTTTTCCGCATTATTAAAACCGTTTAACACTTTTTAAAAAAGGTGAAAGAGTGTAGTAGACCAAATGTGCACTTATATGGACACTTCGTCAGTCCAAAAGTGTCCAAATTAGTGCAAATTGTCCGAATAAATGCACAGCGTGGAAAACTCGAACATTTTTTGTCCAAATAAGTGCAGGATCGGGGCAAGTTCTAGACTATTTAAAAGTTTTTCGTATGTAAAATAGGGGATTTTGTGTCCAAATAACTGCACGATCGGGTAAATCTCTAGAAAGTTTCAATTTTTTGCCTAATGTTGTATCAATCTGTCGAAAAAATGAAAAATGAAACGCAAAATTGGGGCAAAAAAAATAAATCTGAAATCTCCTATCATTATTTTCTAAAAAGTGTCCAAATAAGTGCACAGTGTGTAGGCGTTTCGCGGGAAAATTTTGGACCAAAAAAGTCCCCAAATACCTGCACCATCAGGAATTTTGTCCAAATAAGTGCACATGTGGTGTACTTATATAAGTATAACGTATTCAAAGACGGATATCAAAAATATGTATAACCGTATCCCCGCTGATGCCGCTGCAAATGCCGGAATCCTTGCAGCCTTGGGGAAGAAGGTTGACGAACAAGACTTAGAAGATCGTTCCGAGCAACGTAAACTACAGTCAATTGAGGCTACCGTCGAGTGGCAAAAATACCGTGATGATAAGAATAGCGAAAAGAAAGAAAAAACCAGACCGACCGATATTAAGGATGTGCCAAAGAGTCTTATAGATGTAGGGTTATATAGCGACTGCAAAGTCACAGGCACTTTGAGCCTAAAAATAATGAATCCTGATAAGGAATTTTTTCAATGTTGAAAGATCTTCAATATCTTAGATTTTGCGGGAATTATACCCAGTAATTTGAAATATAAGATACTTAACCCCTTAAGCCTTAACTCGTCCAAGTTTTTTGTGATTGTCGACGACCACATTCTTAATTTTCTTTTTATCATAACTGTCGATCAAAATTCGGTACAGTGTCCTTTTTCATATATCGATTTCATTTTGATTATTTACAAGGTTTCCACCGAGAAATTTCATTCTACAGAGCGTATAGCATGAAAATAATTGATTCGGAACGTTTGGACAAAAGAAAAAATCGCAAAACCTACGCAAAAATATGGCCGAGTTAAGGGCTGAAGGCGTTTCACCAAAGAAGGGGTTCCCCAAAAAAATTTAAAAGGTCAAAAAAGAGTTTTGTAACGTTTTTTCAACAGGAATAATCAAAAAAAAACTTTCAAAACTGACGAAACTAATGAAACACAGTAGTATCTTAGATGCCATATGTATTTTAAAATATTTTGCACAAACAAATGCTTATAAATTTTTCCTCAGCATTTTTTTAATTTTTTGACGCAAAGTGCAAGAACATGAAAAAGTTGTTAAATAGTTTAACTAACTAAATTGCCTTTGTTCAGACATTTTTGACAAAAATCTTTTTGGGAAAGCTGATTTTTTAACTAAAAATCAACTATTTTACTGTCTTATTTCTAACCCAATTTCGGACAATGCGACAAAACAACTTGATGTTATGGTCAATCCGTTTCCGGTCAAAGACTTGATTAGTCGCATTGGAAAAGAATTTCGATCAAATGCTACAATTAGCTGTTTTGACAATTTGACAGAAAATGAATTACACAATAAATTGAGAGGTTTGTTTAGTTGTTGTAATACTTGTAGTAGTTATTAAAATTACACATGAAAAATATTTTAACTCCCAGGGGGAAGTGCGTGTAAATAGACACGCAACGTGTTTTTTTCGTCGATTTAAGGCATATGGAGGCCCGTGGGGCAAAACGGGTATTGGTGACCCCCCCTCAACTTTTCGAGAAAATTCGATTGACGGCGTTTTTTGCGTAGGTTGGAGATTTCAAACAGTACTCTAGGGGGCCCTGGTGGCCCAAATCAATTTCTGAATAGTCAGATCGACGAGTTTGACGAGCTCTACAACTTGGCTTTACCAGTTTTTCTGAATTATTGCGAATTAATGTGAATTTTTTAAGTGCGTGTTTATTTACACGCATTTTCCCCCTACGGGTTCCCAAAAACTCCTTCCCCCTAAGAGTTAAGGGAACTTTTCCCGTTTCGGCTTTCTGGGATTAGATAATAATAAATTGTGGAAAAACAGTGAACCAAGTTATGCAACTCCGTGTAGTTATAAANCGGGAATGTTGTCCAAATAATTGCACATGTGGTGTACTTATATAAGTATAACGTATTCAAAGACGGATATCAAAAATATGTATAACCGTATCCCCGCTGATGCCGCTGCAAATGCCGGAATCCTTGCAGCCTTGGGGAAGAAGGTTGACGAACAAGACTTAGAAGATCGTTCCGAGCAACGTAAACTACAGTCGATTGAGGCTACCGTCGAGTGGCAAAAATACCGTGATGATAAGAATAACGAAAAGAAAGAAAAAACCAGACCGACCGATATTAAGGATGTGCCAAAAAGTCTTATAGATGTAGGGTTATATTGCGACTGCAAAGTGAGCCTAAAAATAATGAATCTTGATGAGGAATTTTTTCAATGTTGAAGGATCTTCAATATCTCAGATTTTCCGGAAATTTTTAATATAAATATTTTTTTAATTTTTGACGAAAAGTGCAAGAACATGAATAAGTTGTTAAATTGTCTTTGTTCAGACATTTTTGACAAAACTCTTTTTGGTAAAGCTGATTTTTTGACTAAATATCAACTATTTTACTATCTTATTTCTAACCCAATTTCGGACAATGCGACAAAACAACTTGATGTTATGGTCAATCCGTTTCCGGTCAAGGACTTGATTAGTCGCATCGGAAAAGAATTTCGCTCAAATGCTACAATTAGCTGTTTTGACGATTTGACAGAAAATGAATTACACAATAAATTGAGAGGTTTGTTTAGTTGTTGTAATACTTGTAGTGGTTATTAAAATTACAAATTAAAAATATTATAAGGGAACTTTTCCCGTTTCGGCTTTCTGTGATTACAGGGGGGTCTGGTTATAACGTCACAAGATGTGACCGTTATAACGCAATGTCATCTTGTTTGCTCTAAGGTCAAGTCATTTTTTTTAAAGATTAATCATGTCTTTTTTTTTGGGTTTAAATTTATAACTCGACATATACGTTTAGAACGACAGGGGTAAACACCGGTAAAAAAAAAATTCTACCGAAATCATGTCTTTTTTCACTTTTTTGGGTTTAAATTTAGAACTCGACATATACGTTTAGAACGACACGGGTAAAACACGGGTAATAATTTTTATTTATAGAAATCATATCTTTTTGGACTTTTTTCTTGCACTAATGTCAAGTCATTTTTTTGGAGTGCATCAAGGTCAAGTCATTTTTTGGGGCTTGACCGTATAACCAGACCCCCTTGTAGATAATAATACATGTAAATTGTGGGAAAACAGTATACCAAGTTATGCATCTCCGTGTAGTTATAAAGTAATATTGTAGTGACTTATGGTCGAATTCGAGACAAACTCGATCACATTCGACGAGTTAGCGCTGAGTTTACCGAAGTCCACTGGCTTAGTAAGTGACGCAAAGCCAATATAGTTTCAAACTTATTTATTCATTAAGATTCGTCGGACGAAAATAACAACGTTAATGGGTTTCCAGAAGAAGGTAAGAATTTTTTTCTTACATACTGTACTATTCATTTGATCTCCTGAGTCGTTATTGACCCGTGGGCGTGTCTTGATAAAATCTGTTTCGGATTACAGTTGATGTGGTTACGAAGTGACAGGTAATGAAGTGACACTTTTCAGAGTTTTTTGGGCAAAAGTAACGGAACGAAGTGACAAAAAAACGGAAACGAACGTGTCACTTTGTTACCACACCATCTGTATATGTTTGAGATTGTGATTCTCGAAAGTTTATTACATAATGTAATACAATTTGTGGTTTATTTTTTGATATTTTTTAATAAAAATTTAATGCATGTTCCGAAACTCACAGGTTTTTCCTCCTTGGTGTCAATACGGTTTCCGTTTTATCCTCAATTTTATTTTAGGTTTGGAGTTACTGACAGAAATGATGGAATCGCTTATGACCAAAAAATACTAAATTATTTTGTATCGTATTTCTTACTCTTTAACTTTCACGCGCCGATTAGGTTATTCATGTGTGATATTGTTTGTTAATAAATCTAAAAGTTCATCATTATACTGAAGTGGTCATAAGGGAGCTTTTTGCATAATGCATAATTCATGGAAATCATATGTTTAAAAATGATACGTTGTCATGGCATTTATCATACATGTATAGGGCACCGTCTGAATCGGTCTGTTGTTATTTTTGGCGAAAGGGTAATCCGCCGAACTTTTTCGGCCGATTAACCTTTCGCCTCTTTACACGTTAAACCT
>SCLG01000004.1:1324150-1355200 GCA_004367875.1 Oikopleura albicans
CCATTACGAGCTTTGCAATAACAACTCCATGCTGCCATTTGACTGCGCCCCCGGGCTTTTCTGGGATACGGATGCAAAGATTTGTAACTGGGAAAGTCAAGTTGATTGCTGTGATGGACAACGGCCATGTCCCAATTGATAAATGATACAAGAAATGAAGAAATCCAAAATATTAACTGCATAATTGACATCAATAAATGAACTTACGTACACGTCAGACTTTGACCTTTTTATTTATTTTTTATTAGTTTTTGTTGGTAAATGTTATGTTGGTATATGTTATGGGCCATAAATTATCAGCCAATATAACCGCTTTTTCGGTGAACCATTAACGTGTTAAAGGGTTGAACTTAACTCCCAGGGGGAACTGTGTGTTTGGGGGAACACAAGGCCCTTTTTGGCGATTTAAAGGTGTAAGGAGGCCACGTAGAGCAAAACGGATATTGTTGACCCCCCTCAACGTTTCCAGAAAATATCATTGACGGTATCGCCGATAATTTTTATCAACCGGAAGTCCGGTAAAAAACCGGTTGTAATTTCCGGTTTCTCCAACAGAAGGTTTCTCTTTATACAGAAGGGTTTTAGACATCGAAGAATACGACTGTGATATTATTTTTTTTATTTTTGTTTTCCAAAGTCCTGTAGAGACTATATGAATATTCTATAAAAACGCTTTTTAGAGCTTATATTTGACTAAAAAGTGTTTCCACGCAGATAATTGACATTGCAAATACCAAATAAACACGGACATTTCACCATTTGATTCTCCAAAGTCCTGTAGGAATTACACAGGATACCCAGTTAACCGGCAGGTAAAAATTTTTGAAAACCTGCCGGTTAACTGCAAATTGCCGGTTAACTGGTACTTGCGTAGGCGATATCATGGAAAAATCGAGACCTGCCGGTTAACTGAAAATAGGGCTGCCGGTTAACTGAAAACAGGGAATTTTATTGTTTTTTTGTCGTTCTAGACTGGAATATAATCTTCTGCTGCATGTTTAACATTCGAGAATAAAAAATAGAAATAGTACAGGAGGTGTTTGTGAAAGAAGACCTTATTCAGTACACCCCCTGTATTTGTATTTGATGAAATTTTGTTGCAATTCAAAAACATGAAATAATTTAACGGAAGATTATACGAACTACCTGTTAACGGCGCCCCGTGTGTAAATAACCAGTTAAAATTAAGAAATTCAAATAATTAAAAAAAATGCATAGAAAGATTGGAGCAAAAATAAAAAAAAACTGCCGGTTAACTGGTAATCGCGTAGGCGTTTTCGTTGGAAAAGTTTTTCCAAAAAACTGCCGGTTAACCGAAAATTGCCGGTTAACTGGGTATCCTGTGTATAGGAAGATTTTTAGAGAAAATGATTGGCACTGAATGATTTAGAAAAGCTTTCCAATAGACTTTGAAGATATTCCTGTAGACTATGGATATTAGTATGAAAACAAAAAACAAATGTTTAACCGATAACAACTTGTTTCAAACCCATTTCAACAAATTTTCAGGTAGTTCTGCCTATTACACCATTTTCGACCCCTGTCCTTTTAGGCACAGAAGATTTCCTGGAAATTATTTTATTTTTGTTCCCCTTGGGACTTAAAGCATTGACTTAAAGCGCAATGAGGACTATATATACTAAAGTAATTATTTAGCATTAGAGCCTTGCAAAAATCATGGTTTTGAGGGTTAATGTTGACCAGTTTTCTAGGAAAATTTAATGTCCCATCTTTCATTCTTCGCAAAGCCTTTCTCAAAAAAAAAATAAGATCATTAGCACATCCAAAGAGATACGTTTTTATAAAACTTTTAATGCAGAGAACATTTTACTTTTGTAAAAATTACTTCTGTAAATCTTTTTCTAAAACTTTTTTCTACTCATAATCAAAAAGTTAATTATAGGGACCGAGGTCAGTTTTGCGCCAAGTTCAACAGGTCACGTGATAAATTAGTCTCAAGGCCTGTAAAATGCCCATATTTTGAAGCCAATTTTAAGTGCCTTAAGTTAACCAATCTTTTTTGGTTTTATTTTTTGCTTATATGAAAGTTCGTTGAAGTCCCCAGGACGATCTTTCTTCGGATTTTTGATCCAAGGTTCAGAACGGCTATGGTAGGATCATATGGAATTCTCCTGACGTTAATTCTCCTGACGTTAATTTTGAACGGCAGTCTAGAAGCCCAAAAAGTATTCAGAAAGTATATTATTAATATGTTCCAAGTTGGCATGAAGTTTATGGTTCCAAGTTGTGGTTGGAAGTTCCCCACCATATACGGTTGCTGCGTTCGTGTTTTTGCGCGAAACGGTGCCAGTAACGCCCCTATCCTTGTAAGTCAAGTCCATGATACAGAATTTCGAGTGTGCAAACATATGCCAATGCCAAATAGATTCTTAGTAGTTACTCTAGGATTCATTTTTTACCGTCAAGCTTTTTTTAATAATAATGAACAAAAAAACGTTCATTTTATATTTTTTTAAGTTATTAAACAAAAAAAAAGAACAAAAAAAAAGAACAAAACAAAAAAAAGAAATGCAAAAGCGCATTCTGCGCAAAAAAAGAACAAAACAAAAAAAGGCGCATTCTGCGCAAAAAAAAGAAAAAAATGTTCTAGAATTCGGGGCCCGCCGCTGACTGAATTCGTTTCATTTCACATTTTTAGTTTCAGCGCACGGGCCCTCAAATCACATGCGCGATTAATTTCGCGGCAATTTTTTTTTTCTTTTTTTTACCTTTGGGTAAGGTGAGCGGCGAAAAACAACGAATGGAAGGCACGCTAAAATCACCATAATGGTAACTTACGAAATTCACTCGGGACTTATTGGAATGATTTATCGGCAAGCGGAAAAAAAAAGTCGACCAATATACCACAGTCTCCAAGGTATGTGTTAAATATCTTACAATTTTTTTACAAATATTGGTACATGAATTGGGTTTCAAAAATTTGTGAACTGAAAAAAAAAGAAGAAATTTGACACTCGATATTTTGTTTTGTTTTCATCGTTTTTCCTTTTTTTTTTCTTTTCTGGCAAAGAGATTAAAAAAGTTGGACCACGTGGAGCAAAAAAAAACGATTCATTTCAAAGTGGTTAGTTAAGTGGCTTTTTGATAACGGTTTTAATTTTCAGCAAGGCGGAAGACGGCGGCGAAAAGTCGGATGAAAAACAAAAACGAGAAAATCCTATCACGACCTTCCTCAGGTAATATATATTTTTCACACAATCCCCGTGATTTTTCATGATTTTCTATGATTTTTCACACAATCCCCCGTTTTTAAATTTATTTTTATATAAAATGGCACTGTCTTAATCGGTATAAAATACACACTTACTAAGGTCTAATAATATTAATAAAGAAGTAAATGCAGAAAGGTGAATGCGAGAAAGTTTATTATTAGAGGTTATTCAGTTTAGCCTTTATACCATTTCAGACGCTGTCAAATAAAATATGCAAAATTGAGTTGAAGTTCGTTATTCTAACGGGAACATGTTTTACGTTTTGTTTTTAGCAATTTGAGTCTGATTGGAATCAAATGAAAAATTTACAGCCCGACGTTCTCCTCTCATTGTTTAGTAATTAGCGTAAACGAAACCGCAAACAACAAAACGGCCACAAGTCAAAGGTTTCAAACGGTTTTTAATTACTACAGGAGCGGTTGGTTATAAGGCCAGCCATTTGTACCGTTATGAGGTCAAGTTTTTTTTTGGACAGTAAGCTCAAGTCAGTTTTTTTGGACAAAAAAGCTTTAGAATCATGTCTTTTAAGGTTTTTTTTTCTGGATGAAACCGAAAATTAAGGGCAGTCATTTAGCCCGTTATAACATAAATAAAATTATTTTATATAAAATTATTTAAAAGAACATACTTGAAAACCTAAACAAAAGAAGTGGTTATTTTTACTGCAAACTGCGTCAAATTTCAAGCGGAAAGTTTGAATCAAAGACAAAACGCGAACAAATAAAAAATAACTGCATCATATGGAATAAAGAATTCAATCGGAGATAAAGCTCGGATACATTGATGTGAGTCTTTCTTTTCATTTATTACCCTGAGATTTTTAAACAATCTTTTTACAGGGGGGTCTGGTTATAAGACACAAAATATAACTTATGACTCATAAGGTCAAGTAGGTTTTTTTTGCACTAGGGTCAAACTTCAGTTTTTTTTGTCAGAAGCATGTTTTTGGGAAAAAAAAAATTTTGAATTCATGTCTATTTAGGCTTTTGCCGGCACTAAGGTCTTATTGTGGAAAAAAATCAGATGTTTATAAGGTCAAGTCAGTTTTTTCCAAAGTGCATTAAGGTCAAGACATTTTCTTGGGGGCTAACCAGACCCCACGTATTAAAATTAGGTGCGCTAGAGCACAGTTTCTGACATGCTTGTAAACAACGCCTATACCTCCTACTAAACTCACAGGGGGGAAACGCGTGTAAATAGACACGCAACTGGTTTTTTCGTCGATTTTTTACTCGTGAACATTTAATTAAATTGGGTTTGGTTTTAAATTTTTTATCGTATTGTTTGCCCGCTGTAAATTTTTAACGGATGACTGTATTTTTTCTGTTTACCATTGATAAATTATCGGCGACCATTTGCTTTCCTATTAACCATGTTCTAGAAGAAAGTACCGGCGACAATTTATGCGGTCAACGGGTAGAAAACAGTTTTTCTCGATCTAGAAAAAAAAAACCATGCCTCACTTTGTCATCATGCAATGAACTTGTCCCCTAAAGCTCGTGCATTTAACTCGGACTTCCATGAATATTGTTAACTTTCGGGCATTTTGTTAATGTCCGTAGACAAGCAGTGTATATTAACAATTATTAGTTATCTCAGCACTTTTAGATGGTTTTAATATTTATTATTTTAGAGTTTAATAAACCCTGCAGATGAGATGACTGAAGCTCGGACGTACGGTACACGAACCGAAGAAACTACCAGTAGAAATTCAACGAAAACAACCGATAAAAATCATGGATTTAATTTTTCTGAGGAACCAAATTTCCAAATGCCTGATCTTCCACATTGGTAAATATATCATGTACAGTCCCCGACCGAAATAAGAGACAAAATCTTATTTGGCTTATTGGTTTTTAATCTAAAGTTTTAGGAAAGAGAAACCCGCAAATACAAAAGGGAAAATGACTCAAATGAATTGCTTTTGCCGAAAACCTGCCAAATCCCACAAAGTTCAAAAACAAAATGCAAATCATGGTCGAGAATTTTTCTCCTGTGCGACCGGTAAATGCAAAGTAAGTTGTTGCAAATAGACTGACCGGTCCTTAAGTCGAATCTTAGTGTATTGATCGACCTCATNACATAACAAAAGGTATTATTTTTATCTCGCGAGATGTTTTTGTTCGTTTTTTTTAATAATAACAAAAGATAAAAGAAGCTTTTTTTATCCCAAATAATAAAAAAAAGCTTGACGGTAGAATATGAATCCTATAGTAACTACTATTCTTTTATCGCTCATGAGAAAGGGCCACCTATCCAAATAAAATTTTCAAGTATTAACGCAGTATATATGAAATTGATTTTATTAGTTTCGAAAAAAAAATCTTAGCAATGAAACTGAGCACAATTTTGGCGTCAACGTTGGGCCTAGGTTCGTCTACCCCAGTCGAACACAAGCCAGGGTAAGTATACAATGAAGAAAAACCGCAAAAATTGAAAACAAATGTGATTTACTAAAAACAATTAATTGTACACATGTAGTATGTAAAGATTTTTGTAGCATTCAACCAAGAGGTCAAAACCAATGGATAAATTGTTACTACACCAACTGGTCCCAATATCGCCCCGGCGAAGGCAAATACATGCCCGAAGACATTGACGCCACCTTATGTACACACATGTACTATGCATTTGCCAAAATGTGTCAAGGTGGTGGCGGCTGGACTTTGTGTCCATATGAATGGAATGATCAAGATGAACCATGGCAGGAGGGTATGTACTCTCGGGTACAAAAGAAAAAATCAGAAAATCCGGAGTTGAAAACGCTAATTGCTGTTGGTGGTTGGAATCACGGTTCCACTGGATTCAAAGAAATGGTATCCAGTTAAGGTTGCAAAAATAACGCTGTGTTTTTAGTCGTTTTGACTTTAGTTCTTGAAATCGCCACATTTTGGGTTTCCATTTTTAACAGGGGGATTATCAGTCAAAACGTGGCGATTTAGCCCTAAAGTGGCGCGCCTACAACAGAGAGAGGCGCGCGCTCTCCATTCTAAAGCCGGCACGAAAAAAGGTGTGGCGATTTCAAGTAGACCCCTTTGCGCCCGTAAAAGGGACGAGTTTGAACCGTCTCTTTTAAACCAAATTATTTTGGGCCCGAAATTTTTTGCGCAATTACGAAAATTATGCTTTCATGGGAAAAGATAGCACGACGAAAAAGTACAAAGTAGTAACGCGTTATAACGTCAAGTTATACCGCGGTTTTAACGACATTATATGTTTTCATATGATGTCGTTTCTTTGAAAAAACCTTAAAAACGCTGATGAGTCTAAAGAGGATTTATTTTGCATCCTATTTCTATCCGTTCTAGTATTGATATTTGGGTCAAAAATGCTATCAAATACGCCCAAGACAATGGCTTCGACGGGCTTGACCTTGACTGGGAGTATCCCGCCAAAACGACCGTCGATACTTCCCCGCCAGAAGATTACGAAAACTTCCAGACTCTATGTGAAGTTCTTCGTACCGAAGTAGATAAAATTCCCGGCTTCTTGTTGACAGCCGCTGTTGGAATTGGCCAGGACAAAATTTACGAAAATGATGGCGCCGTGCCCTCATACAATGTCCAACACTTGTCCGACCACATGGATATGATTAACCTGATGATTTATGACATTCACGGACATTGGGAGGACAAGACCGGACATCACGCTCTAGCGCACTCAAAGGAAGAGATTACAATCAGGGCTTATTTTTTCCCGATATGACATTTTCAAATGGATTGATGAGTCATCAATTATTATCAATATTTGCAAATGAAAATCTTAAATTGTTTACAGTGTAAACTTTACACCCCTGCGTAGTTATGTTGCACGTACTTATTTTGCCGAAATTTAATATTCGGCTAGATTTTCGTAATATTCTATAATTTTTATTAACTTTTATCATTTTTATTTCAGCATGCCCGCTTATACACTGTGTAACTATGTTGCCGTTTTTCTGGCCCGCGCAGATATGTGGCAACTTTTATAGGTTTGGTTTTCTGTTTACACACTGCGCACTTATATTGCCGATTTTTGAAAATACTTTTGCAACATAACTGCGAAGGGTTACAAGTCATCTTTTTATTTTTTTTTTGTTACCTTAGAAAACTTTTTTTACCTTTTTAGCTTAATAATCGTCGGGGATCCAATTTTGATCTCACTTAAAAGATCGCAGATGAAAGACTGGGATATACCGATTCGGTCGAGTGGGTACTCGAAAACTGGTTAGTTCAAGGCGCTGATCCCCAAAAATTGTCTCTGGGACTTGGAGCGTACGGCCGATCTTTTAAACTGGCAAATCCCGCTGACAACGGTTACATGGCACCGGCAAAATTAGGCAACAATGGGCTTTATTCGGGTTCCCCCGGAACCTACACGCGGGAGCCGGGTTACCTCTCGTATTATGAAGTTTGCGAAAGACTCCGTTCAGGTTGGACTGAGATGTGGGATGATGAAGGTCAGGTAAAAGGTTCGAATTACAATACTTGGTTTTGTAAAAGCTGAAATAAGGTAAAAATGAATAAAATAAAAAAAATTAAATCATATTCATGAATAAAAAGTTTTTTTTCAGCATTTTTTTTAAATAAATTAATATACATCACACGGTGTGTGATTCACAGTGATTCACACCCTAAAATACCACAAAGGTAAACTCATCCAAAAGGAGACAAGCCAATCGTATTGTGCCAAAGAATCACGTGACGATGAAGCTAGGGTGGTCAAAACATTAAATCATACATTGGTGTCAAAATTAACCGAGTGGCTTTACTTTTTATCAGAAAGTTTTATTGGCTATTAAAATATAATTGCATTACAAAAAAAAGTTAAATTTCGAACCGTCTCCAGGTTCCTTATGCAACTGGTGGCGGAGATTGGGTTGGATATGACAATGTACAATCAATTGAATATAAAGTCCAAATGGCCCAACATTACAATCTTGGTGGCATCATGTGGTGGGCTGTTGATATAGACGATTTTAAGGAACGTGTTTAAAAAGTTGAAAATAATGGTTGTTTGTTTCTAGGGTGGTATCAAACCATTGGTATGTCGAGGCCCTCGAGGGTCTTGAAAACTTGAAGGAAACCAACGCGCTCTACACCTCTACGCTATTAATCTTCTTGACTACAATATCTCACGACTTCCCAATTTTTTCATTTCGTATAAAATAATACCTACTTAAGAAAGTTAACACTAAGTAAGTTAACGAAACTAAATCAAGTTAACACATTTTTACCCACACCACCTAACCAGTAAATTTAACACTAGAAGTGCTAATAATGTATTTTTTATGATAATTGGGTAGGTCGTTTGGTTAGATGATTGTAAGTTGCGCTACGTTTGGGTCGAAAAAGCGTTAAGATAACCGAACTTTGTTTAGATAACTGGTGTTAACATAATATTTAAACACTCAACAAAAAGGGTACTTTTTGCAACGAAGGGAAATACCCGTTGATGAATGCGGCCAAACGCGTCTGGCATGAAAATTACGTGCCAACAACAACACCACCATACACTGGACCGCCGACAACAACAACGACCACAACCACAACACTTGGACCCGGTGAATGTAAAGAAGGCGAATTCTACCCATCAGAGTCTGATTGCCGTCATTATGAGCTTTGCAACAACAATAATCTGCTTCCATTTGACTGTGCCCCGGGAACCTATTGGGATCCTGATGCCGAATATTGTAATTGGGAGACCGAGGTTGATTGTTGCGATGGACAACGGCCATGCCAAAATTAATCATATTTACTGAAATTTCTTTTCTTTTACGTGAAACGTTCAGCACATTTTCCTTACGGGATGTTTTAATACATTTACTGCATTCAAAAGTTTTGTTTTTGTTACATTTAGACTCTGAAAATAGAACAAAATGCCTTTAACACCTACGGCTATATGTAGGGTCGCTCACGTGGCGACAAATTTCACGAACTAAAGGTCTGACAGCCTTGAAACTTTCAGACATGGTAGAATATACCCTATTTCAACCGCGTGGTTAACCACTTGCACTACTCAGCACCAAATTTTCCTTAAGGGGTTAAGTAGCTCAGAATCTGGAAATTATTTGGTGGCAAAAGATCTTTTGAGGGCCTTTGAGGCCGCTTAGGCGAGCAAAAAAATATGATTTTTTTTTTGACTTTTTCGTGGTTAATTTCTAACCGGTTTATGATAGACACTTCTAAGGTTCACCATAAGATGCGCTTTGGTCGTTTACCATTTATATCAAAAAATCACGCAGTTTGAGGTACTTCTAAATTCGAGGAAAAGTTCGCGTGACCGACCATAGCTATATGACATCGTTTTCATGTATTTCGCTGATAGTAGCTTGGAAACGACAAGAGCTATCCCCTATATGGTTTTATATTAGCTTGGTTTGTTGATGACGGCTATTTTCCGTCACAACTGATTTCCGGTTAACTGGAAATAAACATCCGATAATAGGAAGTACTAAAGTGTTAGACGGTAAACGGATCTACATTTCCGGTTAACCGGACATCGTATACAAAAATGACGGAAATTCGAATTCGCCGTAGTCGAGTTAGTGTAAGTGAGAATTTAAGCCGCTAATTGGTCAAACCGTCTTTAGCACACAAAACGGATACAAAAACCCGATTGGAGATTAGTTTTATCGATTTCAAGCTATTAACGAAATGAATGAAAACAGTGCCATATTGCACTGTCGGGGCCGCATGAGTTAATATAAAATGTTATTTTTGCCGAATAGTATTTTCCAAATAATAACAGTTGGTTATAAGGTCAATTCAATTTTATATAATAACCAATAACTCCTGTTCATCATATACTGTTCGCAAGGCGTTTAATGTCGTGTATTACCGTTTTTTTATTTCCTAGAAAAAAAAACTAAAAGGTCGGGATATATTTCTAGATATGGAGCATTTTCAAAAGAAACTTGTGTTTTAGCGAAAAAATTTATGTTTTTCAACAGAGTTCAATTTTGAAATTGTGAATTTTGAAATTTATATAATTGAGTAAAAAATGAAATTCACTGCCTTATTTACAACCTTTATTTGTGTAAACTGCAACATGGTAGGAAATCGTGCGATAACGATGGTCTTACCGGGTAACTATTTGACCACACGAAGTATCGATTGTTTCTTTTGGAAAATGGATTTTTGGAAAAGTGAAACGGAAAAGAGTTTTCAAGGAGTAATTCAAGTTTATTTTATTGAGGTAACTGGTGAATTTGTTCGCGCGACGTTAGAAATTGACAAAAGATGCGGATTTTGAATTTTCGATAAATGCTTTGTGTGTTTCCCAAACGAGTGACATAATACATACCATTTGGGATTAACGTTTTGTAGTTATGTAAATTGCCAATTTCAAATTGGAAGTTTCATAATTCAATTTGAATTGATTGGTGTACTTAGAACGATGGAACAAACTTGAAACGAAATTAGAGCAGAATTAGAACAAATTTTAGAACAACATTAGAACAAAATGAATATTTTTCGTTAGTATTAAAGTTAACACTTCAAGTGTATTACAACTATAACTTAAAGTTAGTTAATATCAGCGTTCTTATTTGGATATTATTTCATACGGTATCTTACTTGGGCTTCAATAATATTATTGGGTTCTATGGCGGCCATTTTGGCGCCTTTTTGGGCCAATCTTCCCTTTCCGGTCGTTCTTTTTGAAATAAACAAACCAAAAAAAGCGAGAACAAGTGCCGAGATAACCTTCACTTTAATACAGTCCTTGCTCCTTTTTCGGACGTTCCCTGTTCGGAAGATTGCTCTTTTTCGGACGCTTTTTCGTCCAAAATAGGGTCATTCTAATAGAAAACCGATCCTTTTTGTAACGATGGTCACTTTCGAAAGCTATTTTCGAGAACCAAAAACGTCCCAATAAGGAGTAAGGACAGATCCTACATTTGAAGCACACCCTACCAGACCTTAGTTTCTTCGATATTAAAATTCATTCGTTGTAAGATATGCATCAGAAAAATTGCCATTTTATACTGACTCAATCACAGCGGATAGACGAGGATTTTTATACCAGCATGTCGACATTCCTAGTGGTGAGCGGGAAACGATCAAGGAAAAACGATTGGCCGATTTATATCATCCTGATGATGCGGACTTCATTGCCGCTAATATGGAGAACGAAAAAGATCCGCTTTCGGCAAAAATATGTTTTCATAATCTCAATTCAATTAACGGTTCTATTTTGAGTACAATTGATATTTCCCAAATCATAGATCACTACACTCACCCTTTAAATTAAATTTATCTATCATAAAGGAATCGATCTATAGAACAGAAATTTGTTCGGTTTAAAGTTTTACAACTAGACGACACTGGAGTTCCTCAATGGGTTCGCAATTATGCTCCGGAGCCAAATTGGGAAATTCATGATTTAGATAAGGTTTTTACATCAGACAATATGTGAGGTTGACAAATAATTGGGTAGACTTAAAAAAAAATGAAAATGGGCCAAAAAGAACTAAGCACCTTTTTGCCCATATGGGGGACACGAAATAGAAAAGTTAACGAAGTTATTTTTCTTACAAATGACAGAATATACCGGAAAATATTTATGTAAAAAAATAGACCCATCCGACCTAACCGGTTTCAGTTAAACCGGTTTTTCGAGAATCCCGCTTTTTATCAATATTATCATAAGTATTAACCCTGTGGATTCAATTCATGTATAGATATTGGAGCTTGACACAATAGTACAGTCCTTACTCCCATTACGGCCGTTTTCGGTGCTCGAAAAAAGCCGCCGTAATGGGTAAACGGCCCTCATGGGAACGCCCGTAATGGGAGTAAGGACTGTACTTCATAGATTTATCGCTAGGACTAGTACATGTAGTCATGCATGTAGTCATGCATGTAGTCATGCATTTTGAAGCGATTTGAAAGAATAACGCGTGGTGGTTACCCTTTAAGGGATTTAATAAGGGTATTAATATTAATAATATTTCTAAGGGAGAAGTGGGGACAAAATAGGCCCCAATTTACCCGACATTTTGCGGTTGTCAAATCCTGGATAGACCCCGTGCAGCATGAACGCGATCTAGATCGATTTCATCCAGATGACCCCAAAAACGCCCTACTTGCAGAAGAGGAATATAATTACAAGCATGGGAAAATGATTGATGCCGCGCAACGAAACGCGGCGTACAGAACTGTGCATATGCAGCTCATACTTAACCAGCTGGAAATAAAATTAATACAGTCCATTTCAGGAACGCTAGACTAAAACGATAGTGACGTGACTAAATCCATTAGATTCAATACAGTCCTTACTCGTTCATGTTATTCATATGATACAGTCCTTAACCATTTATCGGACGCTTTTTTTGGCCAAAATGGGGTCATTCTAATAAAAAAATGACCCCTTTTGTGACGCTGCTCATTTATCGGACGCTATTTTCGAGAACCGAAAACGTCCGATAAATGGTTAAGGACTGTATATGGGGGTGACGTTAATTGTCTCGAAGAAATATATATCGTTCTAGGGCCATCCACTTATCAGCAACTATACTTACCTACTATAGGTAATAAGCCATTTCCTATAACCATCCCTCATGCGAGTGCATTAAAAATGTCGTAAATTGTGGTCTTTCTGGACTTTACGGAATTCTAGTTGCTTTTTCGTTTATATTTATTGTATGAGAAAATTACAGTTCCATT
This sequence comes from Oikopleura albicans, assembly GCA_004367875.1. Taxonomy (NCBI): domain Eukaryota; kingdom Metazoa; phylum Chordata; class Appendicularia; order Copelata; family Oikopleuridae; genus Oikopleura; species Oikopleura albicans. Next base: position 1,337,031 of record SCLG01000004.1, read on the forward strand.
TTATGCAAATGAGTGATTTGTCCCCGTTTGTCCAAGAAAATTACATTTATTTCTAGCTTAATTAAAGTGTGTGAAAGTAGACGCGAGATTGAATCTATCGATCGAAATATAATGGAGCAACTTCACTCAAAAGTCAACCGTAGGGGTATCCTGCATGGTTCACTACTGCTTATGGTATCCGGATTCTCTGCTATAATCATTAGAAGTTTTTTTGCCAATCGTGTCACTGCCTAAAATAAACATGTCTCAGATCTTTGAGAAAAACCAAAAACTTTTGTATGATAGTTATTACTCCCATTAATAATGGGCGTAATAAATTATTAGGGACGCTTTTGCTTCTTAAAAATATCGTCCTAAATTAGCGTGAATTATCCTAAATACTTAAGTTGCTTTTAATGCACTTTATTCTGCGGAATGTAATCGAGGATTTGTACTCCGTTTTTCAAAATAGCCAAAAGATGGAGTAAGGACTTGAGTACAGTGTATTCTGTGCAACAAATTACACAGGGTGCGCCGTTGATCGGCACCCCGTTAACCGGCAGCGCCTACGCTATTTGCCGTTAACCGGCAGTTTTTTGCCCGAAAATTTTCTTGCAAAAACGCCTACGCATGTACTCATTAAGCAGTCTATTTGCTATTAACCGGTAAGTTTCCAAACAAATTTTTGTGCCGATTAATAGGTTACCCTGTTTAAAGCTCAGAGAACTCACTTGACCTTAGAGCGGTCAAAATGACGAATGTTAAAACATAAATAACGTAAGACGTCTTCCCCCTACGCATGTCCCCATTAACCGGTTTATCTGCCGTTAACCGGCAGGTTTTCAAAAAAAATTTGTTGCCGGTTAACTCATACCCTGTGTATAAGTTTTTTATACAAATTCTGGGGATATATCGTCCAATATTGTCGCATTTTATGAGTATGAAACGGACGGGAAAGTTTCTAAAATTCACTCAACAGGGCCTTTTTTGGGAACCAAAAACGACACTAACAGGAGCAACGACCAGTATTTAAATATTTGTTGTTAAACTTTTTATTGTTGATGGCAGTGGACAAACAGATGCTTCTCCGTGCTGAATAAATAAAATATACAATTCAGGAGATTATTTACAGATAAGCTTCATAAAAATGTTTAGCGAGCAAAAAAAAAGTGTTAATTTTACCGGTTTAATACTACAATTGAATCGCTACCTTGAACACATATAATAAATTTACATATTTTTCATGTCGTAAAGTCTACAATGATCGTCTTGCATACAAATTCTTGAAAAATTGCCTTGAAAGAATTAAAAAAATAATCTACCGTATGTCCGTAATAAAAAATCTCCGAACATTTTATTCTCTAATATGATTATTTGATGCAATAAAACACAATTTCTACAAACAAGGACTTCTAGAAAAATCAAAACAAGTTTTTACAGCGGACAAATGATATCATTTTTTTCCCGAAAATCTGATCATTTCCTTTTGTTACGGTTATTTCTTCCGGTATATATCTCGCTTATGAAGTATTTAACTAGAGTAAAAAATGACCAAATGATCGTTGGAGTAAATGTACAAGAAAACAGTTTTTTATACTTTTTCAGCGTCTGTTCGATGTATGTGGTATGGGGGAGGGTTACAGCTTGGGGCCGTTTTTCCCGTTTCACACTTGATGAAGGAAAATTGTCGCCCACTTGTGTCTTGAACGACCTCCTGGTACGTGGGTGGTGCACTTGGAACGTATGTTTGCCGCTCCTTCAGTTTGTTTACCACGTGATAAAAGTACTCGTTATACATTGGGTATTGTAGGGGTAAGCGGGAGATGGCGCCATTGATCTCAACATAAACCGCATCGCTACGGTGATTGGTCGAATGACGTCGTCGTTGAGCGGGTCGACCTTGGTCGGGACAAAATCGCCGTGAGCCATATTTAACCATTGAGCCGGTTAAAAGGCCAAAAATGCCCGCCGCTAGAAACAATGCACCGACGGATCGAAGGCCGATTGATGCACTATCATTGCTGAAGGTCATAAAGAGTACCGCGATGCCGATCATGATCGCCAAACAACCAGCGAAAAGTAGTAGATACAAAGCACATTTTACCTAAAACAAAAATTAATGAATATTGATAAAAAACAGATTAATTTTCAGTATATTTATTATCAACTTTAATTAATCGAAAACGTTTGAAAATCGTGATCTAGGGGTTACACCGCATCATATAACATGTATGTGACTATACATGTGCCCTTACATATGACTTTACATGTGACTTTACATGAGACATGACTAGAAAATATAACAAAACCGTGACGCTCCTTGAAAATTATGCATTCTGAAGTGTAAACTACCAGTATTTTGTTCACGTCAAAATTAAAATAGTAGTATATAAACTACAATATGTTAAGGTACATTAAGTTGGAGGATTGGATACCCTAAACTCATACTGTACCCACCCCGTAATATTCGATGCCATTCAAATTAATCTTACCCAATAAAGGTAGAAATAGGTGAGCGATTTTATTTTTGCGTTATCTGATGTCTCCATAGAAAAATTTCAAAACATTTTCTGGCCAAGATTTATGCTCATAGATTACGAGTGATTTAAAAATCAAAATTCCTCACCTGTGATTTATTTCTCGCAATCTCCATGTTCATCATTTGCGTCAGTCTGTCAGCCTAAAAGATAAGTTATGAGTATATATTTTTTGAGAACTTGCTCTTAAAAGATTTTTTGATACAAAAAACTGTCCAAGTCCAGAGTTGAAGATTTTGATCAAACACACAAAAAGGCCATCATTGACATTGAGTAAACTAAAGAAGCACTTTTATGATCGCCATTGTAGTTTCAAGTTTTTTCGATCAAAAATAAATTTAATTTAGATGGTGTCTTAACATCGGCTCAAGTGGCGGCATTCTGATATCTTCTGAGAGGGTTACAACGCTATACACGGCTTTAACCCGTACCAGCCGGTCCAAAAAATAAAAAAAAATGATATCGGAAAACCTAAATGTGGTTTCAATTATTTATTTTGATACGCATAAAAGTTGTTTTTAGCTTAATTCAATTAAAAAGTGATTAAAATTTCACAAATAAGTAGCACTAATAAGAGGGCCTACTAGGCTTTGCTGAGTTGCAGGGGATAATTAAAATTTGGGAGCGCAAGGGTTAAGCGATATATTTTTTGGCATTTTTTTATTATCGAAGAGGCCCCTTTAGCCATAATTAAAATAACTAGTTTTTTCGTTATTGAATTAAAACGTCTTCCAAAAGTAGTATTATAATAATTTAATCGCAGTCGACCAAGACCCTCAATAGAAAAAAAACAGTTTTTATTCAAAATCTAAATATGAAAAGATTGTATAGCAAAACTTTGTTTCAAAAAGGGGAACGACAAGTAAAACGATAGCTTTCTTTCAAAAAAAATCTCTACCACATATCCTTTTGCGTGATCGTAATGGGTAAATCCTATGCCAAAATCAAAACATTTTCTTTGGCTAATTCCATGCAGAAAATGCACAAGCCAAATCATATTCTAGAACAAAAGGGAAAGGAATTTTCACATTACGATCATAATAAGAGTCTCCGTCGAACCTTTAGTAGTGGAAAAATCCTCACGATAAAAAAGAATGAAAATAAGTGAAACTTCTAAGTAAAATTCCAAGTAAAGTAAACACCAATTCTCGAGTGTTATATAACAACCCTAACTACGTAAATGGTTTACGTAAATTTATGTAAACATTTACGATGCTAAACGGACGATTGAATATTCTAATAGCTCATACACTTTAAAACCATTCCTATTGTATATATTCCAGTCTATAGTCTATATATGATAACTTTTTAGTGTATATTTTTGTTTTATTTAACGTCATTGGCGAATTGGATTGAAAGGCCAAAAAACTTAAAAAAAAAACTAAGTGTTAAACTTTTTTTCTGTGTTCTCTCATACTGTATCAGTGATACATATTCGGAAATTATGGTAATTCTGTACATACTTTTCTAGCTGCAAATATTTATATATGTGGTATATCATATGCAGTATAAATTATACTGTATAATCTATGGATGAAATGATATAAATACTCTAACACAATAGGTTCTTTTAAATATAAATAAGTAAAAGCGGATAAATATTTTTTCTAATACATTAATGATCGAATTTGTGCAGCTTTGGAGTTCAATATTATGTCTTTCAAATTCAAAACGACTTAATGTGACCTTACAATACAAGGGAAACGGACTTAAATTTTCGGTTAAGTTTTTAAAAATTTAATTTGAGAAAAACATATTTTAAAACCTAATCATTTTTTATGTCAAAACACAAAAGATGCCATTTTTTATCTAGAAATTTGAATGGACAATAAAATCCGCCGTATCATTTTCTAGAATAACAAACGGCAATTTTTGGGCTTTGACATATAATAATACAATTAAATTGTTCTCAGAAAATTTAACGCTGTATTTTGTGACCGCAAGAACACACCGAACTTAAAAAATCTCAAAACTAAAGACAATGTATTAAACTCACCGGAAATTTTGAGCGTTCTAACACGAACGCCCTTTGAAATCTTTCGAAAAAAAAACTGTTTTTGGTTTCAAAACCAATATTCAAAAATCGGCCATGAATTTATATCACATCTCTATTGCATCGCTTTTTGACAAAAATGAAGCAACTAAATTCAGTCAAATTGCGCAGAAGACTTGATTTATAATTAATCATACAATAATTTTGATTGAATATCTTTTTTTATATTTTCTCTCTTCAATATCTATGTAACTAAATATATTTTTTTTTGTTCTAAAATATGCAATTGGAAATGAAGAAAAAAAAAATCGAATCCAGTGTGTATTTGCGAACAAAAAAAAACTATAAATGAACGGTCGAATTCAAGGGCACTTTCAATAATCAACTTGATGGTTCCCACGTTCCCCCAATAAAAAAATGTTCCTATTAGATTTTGTTTTTTTTTCTGCTGATTTTATCGGTATATATTTCATCAATTTTAAATTCTTCTTTTGCAAGTGGTCTCATGAAATTAGTCCGGTCAAGTTGGTTAATAAAAGTTGGCCGAAAATTTAATTTCAAGTACTGTGCGTCAGTACTGAACCATTTGCTATCGTGTTGCCGCATGATGCGTGGCAGAGCCAAAAACTTGTTTTTTATTACTATTTTAATTTGCCTTGGAGGGCGCTGTTGCGGACAAATAGAACACAATTACCGTAAATCCGACAAAACCTTGGGGTCACTATTAGCAGTACGCTTGTTTTCTGGGATTATTATTAGGGTCATAATTACAATTTTTAACTTTTGCGGGTTAATATTATCGTTTATGTCTCGTAAATTATGTGGAAATATTGAAGATTAAAGTTCAAATGGACATATGGTGCTGGCAGTGGGTTGAAAGGACTTTTGTCACTGTGTCCATAATTCAAGGGTGAGTTCAAAGTAAGCTCAGGTAAGCTCTTGAGGCTTTACTTTATCTACATGTAGATTTCATAAATATACTTGGCCTAAATGTAGGTTAAGTTTTGACATAAAAAATGACCTAAAAATCGATTTGTACCCTATAAGTTATAGACTATAACTTATAGTCTATAAGCAATAGACTGCATGAAATTGAACTACTTAGTAGTCACACTTAATAATATAAATTCGGTTCCAAAGCGTCATATGATTAACTACGGTTAACTGGTGGTTCATTTTTTTTCTTGGGAAAATGCTGGTTTGGTGGGATACGAAGGTGTATTTTTTAACTTGAAAATAAATCTCCATTGTGTGAGATATTTCCTTTTGAGATTTGTAAATATTTCAAAACTTTGGAGATCTGTCTGGAATGAATTCAGGTGTTCAAATTGAATGATGCTTTAGTAATCAAGTTGAGGCTTGACACATTTGGACAATCTGTGAGAAAAAAAACAGTCTCAAAAGGCTCTAGGAATTTTTTTCTTCTTGAAAGGGCATAATGAGTTTCTTTTTTTATTTCTTTTTCATTTGGTTCATGAAAACGATGAACATTGCGTCAAATAGATGTAAGGGTCTATAGAATTCGGATAACTAATTTTGTTTTCAAGAAATATTTTTTGTTTTTTTTTTGTTGAAAACAAGTTCAAGCGTTCGAAAGTATTAACCCGTTTTCCCGGCGTTTCTTTAAAACGTTGACAACAACAAAAACATTTTTTCGAGGGAAACGTTTCTTTCAAAAGTATTCATCCAAAAACTTCAACTTGGGAAATTTCACTAGAAAGGCCATAAAATCATTAAATTAACAAAAAATTTCTTCGATACATTTAGTTTTCCAAAAATGACGGAAACTCACGGTCGCCAAATTTACAACTTCAACAAAACTTATTTAACTATTTTTTTTTTGAAAATGTATTCCAAACGATAAAAAAGTATTCCAAACGATAAAAAAGTATATTCTTATGTAAAAATAGTGTAAAAAATAAACCAAAAAAAAAATGTATTGAAATTAATAATAGAATCTACTCGCGAATTTGAATACGTACCTCACGAACCATTATTTTCTCTTTGAAATGCTCTAAAGTTTCTTTTCTTTTTGTGTCGAAGCTCGGTTTTTCTGTAGTATGGAAATAAAAAGCAGTTATCAATTTTTTATTGCAGTAATTTTTTTGCACAAACTTTTTTGTTTTGACACTTTATTTTAACGATCGCCCGGGCGTTGATGTGGGCGGCGCTGTGGCGGCCACAAACGGGGTGCAAGACGCGCCAGAGAGTTTCGCAAAAATGTTGAAAAAAAATTTGGGCGTTTTTTTTTTCGCCCGCTTCTAAATCTTAATGAATGGAACAATCTGTGGGAACTATCTTTGTGCAGGTGAGCGGTTTGTTAGAATACAATCGTGATGTCTCGGAGTTATCGAATGACTTTAAAATTACATGTAAAAAATAAGATAGCTATAAATTCTAATATAAAATGTCTTTTTATTTTATTTTAGCCCAGACTGCTTTGACCCCTTTTTGTAATAGTTTTAGATTAAATCTTATAAGGTCCGTCATTTGAAAAAACGCAGAATAAATGGGAAAACTCAGGAAAAAACACAGGCAATTTCCTCAATATGGGAAAATTCTGGTAAAAAAAAAACACAAAAATGGCAAATGTGAGAAAGTAAAAATGCGAAAACTTAACAAAAAATGGGGAAATTGATAAAAATCACAGCAGAAAGGCGTTAAAACAAATAAAAATTTTACAGTAACCTAAACTTGAACAAAAACGGAAAATAGTAGAAAAAACTTGCAACAAAAATGCGAAAAATTCCGTATTATATTTATTATTTTTAAAAATTAGAAATATGATTTTAAGTACTCAATAAGGGCTCGGCAAAAGTTAGCTGGCCTTCTCAGCTCGACAGTTGCTTTGGCAGTTCGACATGCCAGTTCAATTTTTACTGAAACATTATAATTTTATTGAATGATTTCCATGGTATACATACCCTTGTGGAAGAGCCTAATATTTTTTAGAGCTCAATTGAGTGATCACTGGGATTTTATCAATGTTATTTATGGCCACAGCTCATTCATTTTTTCAGCACGACAGGCCAGTTCAGTACCGCTCATTTCAATCGTCCATAATATAGAGTCTATTTCATAAATCCTGCATACAGTGCTAAACTTTCATATTGCGGTTGGATTCGCCAGGTTACAGTTCAGCACTGTAATAACCTGTTCTAGCCTATTTTCTGAAAATTGTACCACAGTTATCACTTGACACTGAAAGCCACTACTCTTCAAACTGAGTCCCGAGATTTAGCCACAAAACATTACTAATTAGATTAGTTAGTATTTGCTTTAGTGCTCAATTAACGGAACAATCAGCGGCCAAAATCTCAACACACGACAAGTGTTGTCCGAAGTTCCACTTTATGAGTTTGTGAGTGATTTGTTACCCTAGTTCTTTTCTTAAAAACAAAAATACTCAGACGGATTACATCTGGAATGAGTGGGATGATTAGAGTCGAACTAATGTTTTATAAATTGTTTTGAATATCTAAAAACTTTCTACATTACCACGCTAATAAATCAAATTTGTGATTGTTTTTTTTTAATCCTATGAAGTTTGAATAGTCGCGACACTCCGATAACTTGTCGGCTAATTTTCAACCGCGTGGTTAACCACTTGCGTAACCCGTCCTAGACGAGTTTTTAGTACGGTTAGATTGGCCTTGATCACGTGATTTCAGAAATTATGTTAAAAGTTGTGGACTAAGGTGGTATCGGGTCTAAAACTAGAAAAAAACGTTATTTTTCCTGTTTTTTCGTGGTTAACTATTAACCGGTTGGTAATAGCCACTTCTAAGGTTCACCACGGGATGCGCCGTATTGGGTTACCATATATATCTGAAAATCAAGCATTTTGAAACACTTCTAAAATGATTATGGCGCTAAAGAGCATATTATAGGCCAAAAATACAAAAACGATACCAAAATGTTCTCTAGAAGGTCTTCTCTTTCATGTTTTTTTTAACTTCAATATCGTGATGTTAAGCTGAAACTGCCGTGTGTCAATGATAACAGTTAAAATGTTAACTAAAAAATAAAAGTGCTAACTAAAATGCAAACTGTTAGTTAAACGAGTCAAGTGGTCTATCTTACCAGTTTGTAAGTATAATTATTACATCATTCAAACAAAACCAAGGGTTTAACTTTAAATATGCATCAATTATTTTGTAGCTATAAAAAAACTCGTACTGTAGTTCTTTTGCGCGAATTTCAATGGATGATGAAAAAATTAATAAAACGCTGATTCGAGCCAAAAGATCACCTTGATAATGCCGCTCAATTTTATTACATATTCTGAACGCTGTTTCCTGATTAATTGCATTTAGAAATATGCTGTAAAAGAAAAAGAAAAAAATTATTTTTATTTTATTTTTTCAAATGTGAGTTCTTAATCATCTGTCTCTTATCGTTATTATTGTAACACTTTTTTCTGATGAAACTGACGCGGCAATTAAGCAATACAAAAAAGTGACGAGTGTATTGATATCATCCCGTTTGTTACTATGAAAAATTGGAATTAAATTGCGATGAATTGGTCTAATAAGCAAAAATGCGTCGCTTTCATTTGCAATGCTCGTTATTAGTATAAAATTGTTTCAATAATTTTCAAAAGTGAAAGTAAAGAATTGAAGTGAATATTTCGTTTGGGCCAAAAACTAGGCTTCATTTTCCTAAGCGCTGCCTTTTAATACTATTTTTCACTTATTCCAAATTAAAAATAATTTTGATATTTAGATGCTTTAATATTTGATGTCTAATTGTTCGTTTTAGACATTTATAAACGGTTAATTAAAACTGAGGTTTTAGACTGAATATTTCTTTGCAACAATACAACTTTTTCAACCTTTAGAGGATTAACCTTAAAAATACAAAAAAGGTACTTCGCATGAAAAATGTATCAAAAAAATGTGCGTAAAGAATTTGCTGCCGATTCCCACGAATCCAGCTGACACAATTTTAGTCATGGCCAATTAGCCCCAACAAAAATTATTTACTTTGTCTCACGCCACGCGCTTTATTTATATAAATATACGTCTAAATCGAGTAACCCCCCGCCGCGTATTGTGAGTAGCAAATTAACCAGAGGGGTCAGATCCATTGTCTGACAGATGGTCGAGTTCACACCGAGTTTGGGAAGTAGATAACAAATGCACAAAATGCACACCCAAAACCGATAAATTTTCAGAAATACACCACCTTTTGTTCGAACGCAAATTTATAGCAAACATACAGGGGGAGCGCCAAGTAAGGGCACACGAAGTAAGGGTAGGTGGGCGCCAAATAAGGGTAGGTTTAATTTGGAAAACAAATTTGGACGGCAAATAAAGTTATGCGAATTAAAGGTAAGTACAAGCCCCCAAATCAAACTTTTTTTGATCTGTATAATTATCTTTGCAATGCAAATATATTTTTAACAAAAATAATGAAATTAAAATGTCACCTTCATCTCTAAGTAATAAAAGTGAGAACGCCAAGTAAGGTTATGGGCGCTAAGTAAGGGCAGGAGCGCTAAGTAGGGGTAGCTTTTGAAAAACACGAAACTTGGCGCTCCCCCTGTACGTTAACATCAAGAATTATAAAAAATATTATTCAAGAAAAAAGTCGTTGCAACGCGTTGTCGATTTTTTAATCTTTCTCAGTACACGTCAATAACATTATAAAGTATTTATCATTTCCTTATAAGATGGAATAAGTAAAAAAACTTCATTTCAAGGATCGCAAACACCCATTTTAATGAAATTCGTTTTTTGTACTGGGCGATAATTTAACGATTAAAAACAGTCATTATGGCTTATCGGAAGTAAACTCCGGGTTTCTAAGGAAAATAATTGGTTCAAATTAGGGATAAGAAATTTCCGTCCAAAATAGAGGCCGCATTTTCTCATTTTTTGGCATTATGCCGTTTAATGAACCACATCGGACTCAATAAAGCGGTTTTAAATCGAACAATGAGTATCTTTGTGCGTAATTTATACTGTTTTCGTACCAGAAGTTTTTTTACAGCACCCGTTTATGACTGTCTGAATTTAGAGTTGTTTATTCATTTTATGGTTTTATGAATCTTCAATACTCAAAATTTTGCAGTGAACCGTCAAACTTTAAACGCTGGGAAACGTATTATATCCCAGGTTTTTTGAATATAACTGCTCCACGATCAGTTTATATAACTGCGCAGTCTGTACGTGGGTTACAGATTACACCGAATATTTGATTAGAGAAAGAAAAATAAGCCATAACCACGAAATTTTTTTCGAAAAAAAGTAATTTGGCCATTCGACCAAATTGAAAAGTGACTGGTTGAACTTGAACCAAAACCAGATTAGCCAACTACAATCCACTTTTTAATTTTACGTCGAATGGCCAAATTACTTTTTTTCTAAAACAAAAAATCGTGATTAGGGCTTATTTTTCTTTCTCTTACATAAACGGTGCTTAAGGGTTAAATTTTCCAAGCTCGGAAATGTTTGCCGTCTGGCCTCCTCAAAAAATAATTTATTGTCCGACGTCAACACTGAAAGGTCACTGAAATGAGCATCGACTGAATGGATTATTGAATAGGTACACATTTTTTTTAACAATTTGCGTTTTTTTTTGTGTCATTTTGACCCGAATTTGCGCTGGCTATCGAAACCAAACAAAAATAAATATGAATTTTAAGAGACCTTCGTATCCATAATTAGCCCATTGAGTTGTGTGTGTTTCGACCCACTTATTCACGGAAGACGAAAAGTTTAAGAAAAGACAAAAACGAACGCGTTATTGTCCGTCAAGTAATTTGAATAAAGTAGTTTATTTAAACGATAGGACTGGAACGAAATGCACTAAAAATAACAATGGAATAGAGTTGTACTCTTCACGCTTACTTTACCAGATTACAAGGTTTTTTTTATCTGATTAGCTCTCATGCAATTATTGGTAGGGCGTTAGTGGAAAATGTGAAATCAATGAAGAAGAACTTAACCGACTTATGGGGGTTAAAGCTGTTGATAAGTACTTAAAAAATGGGCTGGCAATAAAAATACGCATGCAGTAATAAAGTAAAAACTATAGCGAAATTTTTGTACTTAATTATGCACCAAGTAAATTTAGGCTGCATAACCTATGCTCAATGCCAAATTAAGGTAAGTTTTAAACCAAATTATTTGGAAAAATATTTCGGAAAACATTATTTGTGAGCAAAAATGATTTGAAGAAAGCTAAATCAGAAAATGAATAGCAAATAAAATCATTTTAAGTATAAATTGGAGAATTATTCCAATAAAGTTTGTTAAAAAATTGTACACGTATTGAGACTAAGGACTGTATTTAAAAATGTTGATTGCCTTTATCTCAATAAGCAATCTTATTTAGCAATCACATCTGACAAAAGCGTCCAAAAATTGACAAATCACTTCAAAAAATTTGAAAAAACATACAGTACACCACCTACCCAAACACCACGTAAGTTAACAAAATTCATGTAAGTTAACAGTCTGCTCGCGATAATTTTTCCGTCTACGCCCTACCCACATAAGTTAACAAAATGCACGTAAGTTAACGAAATGCACGTAAGTTAACGAAATGCACGTAAGTTAACGAAATGCACGTAAGTTAACACCTTTTTTTCTAAAAGTTTTGTTAACTTAAGTAGGTAGGTGGTGTATATGGCAAAAAAATGAACAAACGTCTTTAAACTTTGGCGAATTCCGTCTGTGAAAAATTTTAGCCGAACATCGTACTTTTTCATCAAAAGTTTAGATAAAAGCCACTCATCCCATTTAGAGATATTTACTTTTGAAATAAGGCGATAAAAATGAATGAATTAGGCCGAAGTTCCGGTGCTCGGTAGTTTCAATCGCAAATCAGATATCCAATTATTCTTTGAGGGCTTCTGGTTTTCAACTCAGACTCAAGTCGTCTGCGAGTTAAAGAAAGAGTGAACGCATAGCACATGTGGATTCCGACATATGGATTTTGAAGTGTTGATTGGCTCGGCCGTTTATCAAAAAGTAAAATCAGAATAATATCAGTCGGCGGCAAAGTCCTTAATTAACGATTTTCTATCGTTACACTAAAAAGTTAACAGTTTAACAGTTAATAACTCTACATTATTCTCCGGATCGTGTTTAGTTAAAAGCAATGTTGGAAGCGTTTGCCGTTAAAAGTTATTTGTGAACTTAGGGCATCCGATAGTAATTTATCGGTTTATGGTACTTTCGTGAAAAAAAGTCAACAAAAATAGTCCGTCAAATTAAAATGCCCAGCGTATTCGTCAATGTGAACTTCGACAAAAATTTCGTCATTAATTTGACGAACACACTTTTAAATTTTCAATAATTTATTCGTCAAAAATTGGACTTAACTCTTAGGGGGAAGGAGTTTTTGGGAACTTGTAGGGGGAAAATGCGTGTAAATAAACACGCACTTAAAAAATTCACATTAATTCGCAATAATTCAAAAAAACTGGTAAAGCCAAGTTGTAGAGCTCGTCAAACTACGTCGATCTGATTATTCAGAAATTGATTTGGGCCACCAGGGCCTCCTGGAGAGTTGTTTGAAAATCTCCAACCTACGCAAAAAAACACCGTCAATCGAATTTTCTCGAAAAGTTGAGGGGGGTCACCAATACCCGTTTTGCCCTACGGGGCCTCCATATGCCTTAAATCGACGAAAAAACAAGTTGCGTGTCTATATACCCTGAGAGTTAACAACTTATATTTTTGTTAATTGTGTTTTTCGTCAAAAAATTTTGAAAGCGTCCATGATAGTCGTAAGTGTCGTAACTTTGAATGGTGGACTACAATAAAATAAGGTACTTAAATTGGGGTCACGCTTTTCGGTAATTTCAATCATAAATCTGATAAGTAATCAGTGATAACTAATTTGTCTTTGAGGGCCTCTGCTGCAATTCAACAACAACAAAAAAACTTTGGGCCATAAAGGGTGAAAGCGACATAAGGCTGATTTATGACAAATGGCTTCCGGGGTGACAAGTGTTGATTGGTTGAGGCGTTTTTTTTTTCAGAAGTTAAAAGTTTTTATTAATAATTCAACTCAAATGATTGTCAGACGGCGGCGGCGGGTGGTTCAATTAGTGGCTTAGTGTACGTCCACTTTTAACTCCCCGCCGCTGTTTTTGTTGTTTACGGCGGCCAGTTTGCTTTGTTCTGTTTCAACAAACATTATTTTTGTTGAAACTTTTTTTAAGTATTCCGTTTTATAACTGTAACAGTCTGATGATTCCTTTCAAACTTAAAGTTTAAATGAATTCACTGGCGGTTCATTTATTTGATTTGAAGTGTGGTTTTTGCAGTAAATTAGTTTTATTCCTCTATGATTACAACACGAGACGTTGAATTGCCATTCAGGGGATAAAAGGACAAACAAAATTCTATAGAAATTTTCTCCGAACTTACGATTTCAAATATTTTTACCATTCAGTTCAGTATACACAGGGTGCGGAGTTATCTTGCGAAATTGGTCCTCGAAAAGTCCCAAGATAAGCATTTTTTCGCAAGATAACTCAATCAATGCGTAGGCAAAAATGGTGAAAAACATTAAAACTGAAAGTGATATTTTACCACTCTTTCTTTTGGTTTATCATTATTTTTATCAAGTTTTATAAAAATTAGTGAGTCGAATTGCGGTCGTTTAACCGCCTGGTCGAACCCAGGTGTTCGAATAAATCCAAGTATATTATACAAACAATTTCAGTTCAAAATTTATTCAGAGAAAAATAGTAACTCGGAATATTTATCGCAAGATAACTGCTCAGTGCGTGGGAGGAAGACGCGAGAAAAAATATGAAAAGTTGCAAGATAAGCGTACGAGCGGCAATTTTCACAAGATAACTGCAGACCTTGTGTACCGTACTGTATACCGTATCGTCTATACGGTATAGGCTAAACCAATTCTGTCACATATTCCTGTTTCTTAACTCCTAGGGGGAAATCCGTGCGCTAACTACGATGCGCTCTTTTTACTCTATGCGCACATTCCGATAGGTGTGCCAGTCAAGAAAATAAGTGTAGGGACTGTAGTTCATAAAAATATGCTGGGAGCAATCTGACGTATACATATTTGCTGTGAATTCAGCACACCAAAGATATTTAATTTATTTAAGATAACAATTTACGTCAGAATTATGGCAATTACATTAAAAATGGATAAGCGAATCTTATGTGTTGCTTATCTATAAATAATCGTTGACGCCATTTGAAAACAAAATTGAGTGTAAATCAAAATAAACTGCTTCAATGTCTAAATATTTGTGAAAGCCGGAATTATCTCCGTTTTGTCGACACGAGCTAAACGGACGCATTTTGGACAGTTTATTGTTGTCGTACAGATGTAAGAAGCGGATAAGGACACTGTTAATATAAATTGTCCAACGGATGTCACATATAAACACGGAAAAACACAAAACAAAAAATGGACGAACAAAAAAATCACCCTATCGTGTATTCCAATCCGATTTTGAAAATAAATAAATAAAACAAGGATTATGCACCACACTTTTGGGTGTCTTTTTGGCGTCAGAAGCTTTTGGTCTGTCACACCTTCTTAGACTTACTCCAAATGAAATTGTTTTTTTCAAACCTCAGGATTAAGCCGGAAACGTGAGATTTGTTCCAGGGGTTAAATTTTCTCCTGTTTCGGGACGTCTTACCCGTGTCTTGAAATTATACCATGTGTGAAATTATCCCTTGTTGTGTAAAAATTGATTTTTTGTATCCTACAATTCCATACGGTATGGAACCATACCGTATGGACCATACCCTACTATTGAAATTTACCCGAGTTTACTCTTGTCCGTGGAAAATCTACCAACCTCTGCTTACTCTCATTATGGCCACTTTTGGTTCTCGAAAAAATAGGCACTATTTAAAATAAGAGCCCCTAATAGCCTTAATTAATTATTACAGTCCTCGTCTCCAAAACGGGTAAAATTTTAGCAACACTCGAAAATTATACCCCCAAAAAACGACAAAATAAACGTCTATGGCAGGTTTTTTAACATGAGCAAATCAAAAAATGAACCTACCATCGTTATTTTACTTGGAGAACGAATTGGATACAAGCACTTTAGCTTCAGTGATATCTAAAGACACTTTAAATTGCAAAATATATATAAATTAAGCTTTTTAACTGATAAAGAATGGACCAAATGGTCCGCTATGAGGGCATGGGTTAAGCTTAATGTTAAAAATTACTGATGTTTCCGAAACGTGTATTTTTCAAAGAAAATTATGGTACTGTAACGGTTAAGGGTGGTAGGGTCGATTTGTTTACTTATAAACATATTTTTTTTATTTTACCGTATTGCGTACGTATAGTTCGCTCCAGGTTATCTTAGAAGGTATTATAAATGAGGTCAAGTGCAAAAAAAAATGATTTCCACAAAAAATTCTAGAAATTTTGAGCATTTCAAACTCTCAAAATATTGGGTGAAGTGGGAAATCGCCCACAAAAGAGTTTTTTACTAAAATTTGTTTGTGTGTTTTTTTAATTAATTTGACTTTTATTAGCATCAGAAGTCTTCTAAGTAACTCCATAATAAATTTCGTGAGAAACAAAGACCGCATTATGTGNAAGTGCCAAGTTCACAGTCTCACTGAAGTTCACTGCCAATAGTTATGGTCCTGTAAAAAACGGGAAATGATATAGGAAATTGATATAGGTGCTCAGCGTATTCCCAAACTTATATAATGTATGCCCTGTCCACAGGAAGGGTTTCTTTTGGGCAGTTTTTTTGTAAAAACGCGACCCTTAAGTGTAACGGACAGTGTAATCATTAATTTTGTACCAAAAAGGTTTATCAAAAATAAACGAATTTCATCAAAGTTTGTTATTTATTCATGATTTATATCAAATTTTACGATTTTTACCGTTACAAATTATAATACTGTGGTGTTTTTAATTTAAATTTGAGCACAAAATGACTCTTACTTAGGGACCCCTCCTTACCCATAGAAAACGGACGATGCGTCCCTTTTATCACTCTATAATAACTCGATCATCTGTGGATTATATGCAGGAAATGTAAATATTTGCGTAATGCATCCGTCGGAAAAGTTCAATTTATGGTTTAAGATGATTAAAATCGCCGTTGCCATTTTGCGGTCTTTCCTTGTGGTCACTTTCTTTCATTTTTTAACTTTGTTTATTTTGTTTTGTTTTGAGGCTTTTGTGCCTTGTACTCGTAACAGTCTATTGCTTTTTCCCGTGCATCCTGACATTTACCCGGAAGATGGATTGTAATCGGTTTATGTTTGTTTGTTTAAACAACACTTTGTTTATGTTTGACTCTGTTTATATTTGTACTTGTTTTGAATAGGGTATTTTTTATCACGAGTGTTTTTATCGTTTATTACGATAACATAAAGCAATAAAATAACTTGTCGAAAGGAAAGTTTATATCTTGAAAAATAACTAAAGTTATTAACAAAAGTGATTTATTTGTATATATTCTCAAAATAAAACATCGCCACATAGTTTCTGTAAAAACTTTTGTCAAAATTTTTCGTCAAAAACTTTTGTCAAAATTTTTCGTCAAAAACTTTTGTCAAAATTTTTCGTCAAAGACTTTTGTCAAAATTTTTCGTCAAAATTTTTCGTCAAAAACTTTTCTCAAAATTTTTCGTCAACAACTTTTCTCGAAATTTTTCGTCAACAACTTTTGTCAAAAACGTTTGTAAAAAAATTTCGTTGAAAAGTATCATTCAAAAAAATAGTCGACAACGTCTTTGAAAATACTATTCTTATACATTTTAAACTTTGTTTTTAACCGGAAAAGCAAAAGGTAAGCTTTAGCTGTTTAACTTTCGACAAAAAGTGTTGAAATACTTTTTCCCAGATTACACTTTGCATTTTTTTTTTCGTTTATTTTGGACATCACACTTTTCCACCACAAGAATTCCAAGAAAATATTTTCCTTCAAACGACATTTAACAACAGTTGGCATCATCAAAGCATACACAGACTCGGTGGGAATTTATAATCTTAGTTTGTTGTAAGAATTTATTTTAGCTTGTAAAATTTGTCTTTAAAATTTTGTCGCATGAACTGTCGGCCCATTCTGGACGGCGTCCAGTCGCGATGATTTGACACTGAAAATCACGTTAAAACAAAAGTATTTAACCAGTTATTTGAAAATAAAACTCGATTCCTGAGCAGCTGCAAACTTTTTGGGTATTATCCGTGTTATTATACATTCAGGGGTATCTCGAGGTGCATTTTTGATTTCCCGAAAAGGTGCACAATATAAAACATGTGTACGAGAATTTTAAAACGGTATTAGTTGAATCATACTATAAACTTCCCAAAAGCTGTGAAAAACATACGATTAACTGAAAACAAAATGTTAACGGAAATAGGTCGAAATATAGATAAATCTACAAAACAGTAAAAACAAATCTTGCGTGAGAAAACTCGAAAAAGATTATAGGTCTGCTTAAAGACCGATTTTAAAGACTTCCAGGATTTTTCGAAGATGGTTGATTCCCGATAATCGATTCATTATCCGATTTGTAATCTTTCTTCTAAACATCCACCTGGTAGTCTAAATCTTTCGCAGAATCTTAATACAAACAGATTGGACAGGAAAAAAATGAAGATTTGTTGGAAATAAAAATTTGTTTTGCAGAAGTTAGTTTTTTTTTTAATTTAGTTTTGCAGAAATTTTACAGCAA
>SCLG01000004.1:1357278-1371364 GCA_004367875.1 Oikopleura albicans
CGTAATACTAGTTCTAATTACAGTGCCTACCTCAAAATCATCTACCGAAGATGCGATATTTCTACTACATATGAATCATCTCTCGTTTATCTACTACAATTTTCACCGTGAGAAATCGCACAGAAAGAAGTAAGCAGAATGAGATGTAAATCGCCGCTAATCGCCGACTCAACTTTCTGATTAAAATTCAATTCA
This sequence comes from Oikopleura albicans, assembly GCA_004367875.1. Taxonomy (NCBI): domain Eukaryota; kingdom Metazoa; phylum Chordata; class Appendicularia; order Copelata; family Oikopleuridae; genus Oikopleura; species Oikopleura albicans. The sequence goes on from SCLG01000004.1 coordinate 1,357,474, forward strand.
AACACCTTTTTATGATTTTAATCAAATAAATTCAACACGAATTTTGTTCGCTTCTCTTTGTCCATTAACATTCTCACGCAGTTTGACACAAATATTTGCAGATTTAATTTTTTTTTTTTGATTTTTGGTTGATGATCGTTTCGGAAAATTGGCGAAACCTACTTGAAAGGAGTCCCACGAAAGAAATAAACATTTATCATTTAATAAACCGCTTTGTAGTGTAATATTTGTACAATTGCATTTTTTCGACCGGTCATTAGTGCTTTTTTCGTTAATAGTTTTTTTTTTGAACATTTTCAAATATGACTTATTAAGTTTATAATATAAAAAGCCTATGAGCCGGTTTCAGACAACTTTTTTGCGGAAAAAAGTTTTTCGCGGAATTTCCGCATTCGGCGTTGGGCGTTGAGACATTTTTTCTCCCAACGCGTTGGGAGCGTTGGGCGTTAGGGCAATGTTCCTCCCAACGCGTTGGGCGTTGAGGCAATTTTTCTCCCAACGCGTTGAGAGCGTTGCGCGTTAGGGTTATTTTTCTCCCAACACGTTGGGAGCGTTGGGCGTTAGGGCAATTTTTTCCCAACGCGTTGTGAGCGTTGGGCAATTTTTCTCTCAACGCGTTGGGACAATTTTTCGCCCAACGCTTTCGCAACACTGCGTCGTACTTTGCCGTTAACCTCCACTGCTTCACTCAGAATGTTTGTGAAGGGTTAACTGCTCACCTTCTGTAGTAAAGACGCTTTATAGAGTTCATGGAAATGGGTCAGAAAAAAGAAATGTACAATTTTTGGGTTTGAAACAAAAATATATTTTCCCACTGGAAGAAACATGGATGAGAAAGAATTTTAAATATAGAAAAAAACAACATTGTATACGCATTTTATCCACACGGTACATATTTGACGATGCGCTCCCGCAAATTGCACAACCCAAAATTGAGCCAACGACGGCGAAAATAAACACCGGTAAAATGCGCATTATTTGGATTTGCTTGAGCTCCGATTAATTACACATTTTTTGACCAAGTAGCAACACAAAACCTAAACAACAGGATTTTGTCGTTAATCAAACACTTAATGATTTTCGAGAGTGATAAATTACGATCGATATTTTCATCATCATTTCTGGCCGGGCGGTGAGATCCGTCTAATCAATTCGGTGCATGAAAAAGCCACGTCCCAAATCACTCATCCAAAGATTGAAAAATCAGGTTTCTTATCGATTTTAATCCCACCTAGATAAAAAAGGGACCGCGCTGGGTTTTTTTCNCGAGGTATTAAGCAATTCAAGCAGAAATACCGCACAAAATTCGCCGAACATGTCGAAAATAACGATTTTCGACGTAAAAAAAGAAAGCAAAGAAGAAACGAATTCACTGCGCAACAAATTTTATTCGAATTCGATCGATTGTCTCCATCAAAACAAGTGGAACTTTTGCCAAATTATTGTATTCGGCTGGCATTGAAAGACCCCCAAGCCGACATCAAAAGAGATAATTTGGCGTTGGAGCTTCTTCCTGAAATTTCAATGGACCAAAATGTGGACCCCTTCATTAATAACGAGTTTTTTGATCCGACTGATTTTTAAACTTTCTCTATTTTTATTTATTATTGCCTTCTGATCAAATATGTAAAAAAAGTTTTAATAATAATGTGTATATTATCTCGCGGTGTCTTGTTGCAATTAAGTCTCATTGTTTTATTATATTTTCTTGAAATACAAAAAATGTACTACACCAAGATCGATGTCTCTTGAGCGCCTCTGAGACACTCTACGCTCAATAGAAATTTGCCTCGAGCTCTGAGCGGGTACGGCCAAATGGATTTTGCCCCGGCGCAGCGAAAACGAAAAAATGAATTTTGGTACGGCAATTCGATAACGCCCCGTCCTACAAGGGCTTCAGTATTTTTGTCCAACATCCCCTAAACGGGTTTGAGATGGGTTTAAAACTAAATTATGACGATCATTATGACGATCTATAATTTATAAGTTCGGAGCAACAATTTCACGCATCATTACGATATATCGCGATAATAGAAAAATATTTCCAAGTTATTGTATTGCATTGTACTTAAATAAATTGGACAACATTTTAAGCCCAACATTTAAAAGATTAATCGAGAGGGATCACTTGATTTTCATCGCTGGACTTTTAAAGTATTAATAATGGAAAATTTCACCTCCTGAATTTCACAATGGTGCATATTTTTGTCGTCTTACAGACAGAGAGCACAACTAACCAATTTGATTTTACCCACAAACTACACCATACCATTGGTCAGTCGAAATCTTGATTATTTCATTACATACAATTCACTTAGGACGCAGAAAAAAACCAGCAGCTATACTCATTCGTTTTGGCTCGTCGATCGAGAACGAACGCTAAAATCTATAATTTTAAATTTTTATTGATTTTTATTTTTTGGAATCCAGCTCTTTGAGGGATATGGATAATACCGGACACTATGCAGGAACTGACAATACAGGGCACTATGTAAGACCCATCACTATACCGCTATTCACGGAATCATACTCGTACCAGACCAACAACACTTTTGAGACACCCCGCTTTAAAACCCCATTAATACGAAGATCGAAACAACGAGAAGAACAAAAACGGCACGAACAATGTGACCTGACCTACGTGGAAGATATTCGATGCACGGCAAAGTCTGTTGTCATGCGGTTATCAAATGGAGCACATCAGGTATGACAAATATGTTTTAAACTCTTGCACTCCCGACATGGCCGCGTGGCTCTGTCTTCATTTAGTTCGCTAGTAGCTCGAGATCAAGAAGAATTATCCTCGATCGGGTTCTGCCTATCACGCTTATTTTTACTAAAATTAATTTTCGATTAACCGGACATTGACGTCCGGTAACCGGTTTTGATACTTTTATTAAATGTAAAATTAACGGTGGTTAATAGTTCCAATAAATATAAATATATAAAACCCAGTCTGGGGGTTTAACCCAGCTTATCATTTTGGTTTTATAGACTTTTTGGAATAATTAGATACGGTTTCTTTAGTTTTCAAGCAGCAGTGCCATATTATACAGGCTATATAATAAAGCCCATATAGCACTTTCGGTAGCGCAACAGGGGATAAAAAAACGGAAACGCAGGTTAACGGGGTTAATTTATTTGAAGTAGTTAAACCAATGGGTTTTTGTTTTAGTAAGGCCCATGGCGTATGGGCCATGGCGTAAAATAAAATAAAACCTAACCAATTATCCTACCAAAGTTATCGTGAGTCTTTTTGACCAGTTTATAACGTACGGGGGTTTCCAATTATCTTGCCACGCACCCTACCGATGTAACTTACCAACATTGGGTTATTTTGCAACTTTTTACGGACTTTTTTGAGGGAAAATAACTGGTTATGTGGCCTATATTACTCAATTTCGAATTCTTAGGTCACTTTGATCAGTGGATGTTACGAAGGAACGGATGCTCTGATTGTAGCCAATGGAATGCGGTTAAGAAACAAAGCCCGAGAAGAGAAGTTCCTGAGATGGCAAGATGTATTTTGTCGGAACTTCAACGAGTACATCAGCTTGGGCCGAAGTGATATCGTAGCGGAAATGGGTCGATTTCTATTTGCGACTCATAATTATTGCGATTATCAACTTTTGCGGCAGTTTCTTGACCACTGTGTTGAGCAGATTACAATGCTCAATGGGACTACAATGATTAACGGGGCACACATCAACGCATTTATCTCACTGTACCTTAATACAAATTAGTTCGGTTTTTTTATCACTTAGGAAACATTTATCACTATTTACACTATCATACTTACCTACAAGATATTTCTCACTATTTACATTATCAAACTCACATACAATGTATTCCAATAAACATCTGCATAGTTCAAATTAAACTAACCATTTCAGTGCTTTGTATAATGCAATTTGTTTTATGGGTAGCTTAAAAACGTTTATAATCAATTTTAATTATGAGGATTTTAATATGAGGATCAACATTTTTGTGGATATTGCCCTAGCACTTACAGAAATCATCTGAATATCATACCGGTACACTTTTAAATAGTAAAAAACGTTGCACACGAGTCGTCGGCATAGACGTTCAAGTCACGGGTTACTTTTTTAGTTACTTTATAATAAAGTTGGACATTTTCCAATTTGGACATTTTCTTACACGGTACCAACGTTTTAAGGTCATCAGTGTTACTTAGCGTTTTACATGAATTTCCGCCGTTTTTTCTTTCGTGTAAAGCGCCTAGAAGAAATATCCCTTAAAGTAAATTCCGAAAATAGATTTGACTCTAGCACTTCTTTAAAGTTATGGCCCATAACTTATGGCTCAGAAGCTACAGAAATCAATTTATAATTTTATGATTCTCCCATTTTTTTCCGGAAAAGAATCGTTTGCTGTTTCCGAATGAAAAAGCTCAAAAAATATCAGAATTTATAGGACAACTGCAAAATAACCAAGTGAAACATATCGGCACAGGTGGTTTTATTCCATTATTATTTTTTGAAGTTCGCAGAAATTTATTGTCTTTTTAACCAAATCAAAGAAACGAACGAACCGTTTTATCAATTATGTCGATACATTCGGTTAATTGATCATCATTGATAACTAGTGGCGGCGCAAATCTGATAATGTCGCCATGAGTGGGTTTCGCCAAAAGACCATTGTCCCGCATCTTGTTGCATAGCTCAAGTGCACAATAAGGTTCCGCGATAACGATTGCATTTAGAAGACCCCGCCCACGCACGAGTTTCACAATTTCTTTCGGCAGTTTATTTAACTCATCGCGCAGCACGACGCCCTTTTTGTAGGCATTCCCGGAAAGATCTTCGTCTACGAGCACTTCGAGCGCGGCCTTTGCAACCGCGCACGCTACAGGGTTACCACCATAGGTACTACCGTGTTCACCGGGTTTAATTGTCAATACTGTTTCGTTATTTCCCAAAACTGCCGATACCGGATACACACCTAAACACGTTAGTAATAAGAAAATTCATTAATAATCATTCATTATACAGAGTATACGTACATGGGCCATTTAACATGGCTCATATTTCCCATGAATGGAATATTCACAACAAAAATAAAGCTAAAAATTGCCCACAATTTTTTTTACGTTAACCACATTCTAAATATCAGACCCTTGTTGTCGGAAAAAAAGTATTTATTAACTGTAGTATGCTTTTTGGGTAGCTAGCTACCCACTTTCGCGCTCATTCTTGTGAAGTGGATTATCAAGTAAGCCCGGTTTACTATCATTTTAGTCCATTTACGGCGTTAAGTCCAAATTAGGACTAAGTGACAGCTGGGAGTTAAGTTGTTTTTGTATTAATTTTGAAAAACAAAATTTGTAGCGAACTAACCAAAAACCTTTTGGCGATATGAAAGTTCCGACAGTACCACAGTTTAGGACAATTTTATAGTTTGAAAAAAGAAATAACATGTTGGACAATTGGCCATAAAACAACAAACCGACAAATAATTTACCTCCGCTCAGTGCTTTCCCCAAAATTAACAAATCTGGCTTGACATTTTCATAATCGACAGCGAGCATTTTCCCGGTTCTGGCTAAGCCTGTTTGAACTTCGTCCGCAATCCATAATACATTGTATTTATCGCATAGTGATCGAATGCCGCTCAGGTAGCCCTCGTCGGGCACGACAACTCCGGCTTCACCTTGGATGGGCTCTACCATAAACGCTGCGATATTTGGGTTACTTTTGAATTTTTCCTCCAATGCAGTTAAATCATTGTAAGGCACGATTGAAAATCCGGGCATCATTGGCCCGAAATTTGTATAGCATGAGGGATCCGTCGAACTCGAGACGGCCGCCATCGTTCGGCCCCAAAAGTTGTCGGACGCGAAAATTATCTCCGCCGTGTCTTGTGGGACGCCCTTGACCTCGTAGGCCCATTTTCGAGCAATTTTACAGGCCGTCTCCCCACCTTCAACGCCGGTATTCATTGGAAGGACCCGATCGTACCCGAAAAACTTTGTCACATACTCAGCATAGGGACCCAGCTGGTCGTTGTAGAACGCGCGGGATGTTAAGTGTAAAACCTAAGAATTATTTTGAACATGCGGTTCTAAGAATTTTATCTTTTCTTTCTTGAGATTTTTATCAGCTTTTGTCAGTTTTCGTCATTTTTTTTGGTTGTCTTCAATCAGTTTTGATCTGATCAGAGTTTACAGTTTGTAAGTAGGGACGGATTACAGTTTGTAAGGAGGGAAAAATAACCAAAAATGACCAAAAAATCTCCCCTGTAGCCAGTACAATCAATGAAGAAAATAACTTCAGCCAGTTAATAACGAATCACAAACCTTCATTTGGTCAATGGCAGCGTTTAGAATTTTTGGATGTCCATGGCCTTGATTTACTGCCGAGTATGCAGAAAGAAAATCAAAATACTTCTTGCCCTCTGGATCCCACACATTAACGCCTTCAGCACGACAAATGGCGACCTTAATCGGGGCATAGTTTGTGGCCCCAAAGTTGGCCTCTTTCTCGAAGAGCTGTTGAGATGTTAATCGTCTGATAGAACGACGAATCATTCTAAATTTTTATTCATTTTATCGTTCTCTGATTAATTTTCATTCCGTAATAACGACAATAAGTCATCAATTCGCCAAAAAGAAAACTTTGGTACAAAAAATTAAACTATATCAAAAATCATAACAATTAAGCGTATAAATTATAATTATGCTAGTATCCAAAATATAATAAGTTATATCACTTCCAAGGAAGTTAGTCACTAGTTATATCCGGACTCATTGCGTTCTATGAGTAGATCATAGACGTTTTTTCAAGAACGGGGTTTAGGGTAGTGTAAATCAGATAGGGTATGGAATCGAAGATATTTTAATTTAACTTTTGGCGTAAAATTGTTTTAGTCAATGTTACCGGAGAGATAAATCGGTGAAACCTTATAAAAAATCACCTTAGGGTATCCTTAGAGGTAATCCGATGCAATATCCCTGGGAGGGAATTTTAGAAAATAATCACAAAAAGACATGATTTTATGAATAACATTTGTTATCAAAATCTATAGCACAAGGTCTAATCATTAGATCAATGTTACATTGACAATGTATCAGATGGCTAATTTAGGGCACCATAATTGTTGTCGGTGAACTCGGGGAACGCGATGAACTTGAGAAAATTCGAGTTTTGAACACGAATTTAATTTGACTCTAAACTGTAAATTTGCGTTTTTGAATGGCAATAAGTAATTGTCACTGGCTAATAAAAACAGCATAAAAATTTCATAGTACTGGACAAAATAATTCTCTGAAATCAAAAATACAATTATACATAAAATACTTAACCTGTCAATTTATAAAAAAGATCTTAAATGTACCATTTTACTACCCGGTAACAAAAATGATTATTAAACGAAAACATGGCGTGGCAATGTACAACTATAAAATCTGCAAGAAATTAACAAAAAAATAAAATAAATTCGTCATATTTCAAAATGCAATCAACATAAATTATGAGTCACCCATAGAATCAAAACTCTCAAAAATGAAGTGATTTAGTGCATATTAAGTAGGGTGTCCAGCGGTACATTGTCCACTGGAGGGTGGTCCACACTGTCCAGTGGAAATTGTCTAAGACTCTCAAAATTTATTTTTAATTCATTATTTAGGGATGACGGAAGTTAATCCAGGACAAACTTTTGCACAAAAATCGTTGTAGTTTTTATCATTTAGATCTTTTCACGAGTTGCAAAACAAAAAGGTTTCTAAAAATGTCGTTATTTGATTTGTGGCAAAAACAGGGGAAGATCTATCGCTAATTAGGCCTAATATTATTAAATTAAAAATAATCCCGATAAATAATTAAAAACTACACAGTGGCCTGGATTAACTTCCGGAAATCCTAAATAATTAGTAATATTATTATTCAAAAAATGCATAAATTACTACTCTGTTTATATTCAAGTCATTATTTTTTTAACCTACACGAACGGCGATTTCAACTCGTCAAGGCCTTACTAACAATAGATTAATAGATTTTTTATGTAACTAAAACATTTAAGATTTACGAAAAACTAACACGAGGATTAAATAATACTAATTTACTGACAGTACTTACTAATTTGGTAACACATTAGTACCAAATGAACTTGCCATATCCTCATTAGGGGCTTCCTCGAAAAAATACATAAGGAGGAAAATCTGATGGGCAATAAAAATATACGGCGACAATGATTTTTACCCATGATGTTGTTGTCCTCATTACGTAATTATTTGTTTCGAAGAAGCCCTTAATGAGTATATGGCATGTACATGTGGTTTGTATTTTTGGCCCTAACATTTAATAAAATAGTTACAGTCCCGACCTTCTAGTTGAGCACCCTTTAGTTGTGCACCGAGGCAGTCGTGCACAACTAAAGGGTGCTCAACTAGAAGGTCGGGACTGTACTCTATTTTAATAGATATTTCTTCGCACTCACCTGTACATTAGATTCTATATTACGTACAGGNTAAAAAAGATCTTAAATGTACCATTTTACTACCCGGTAACAAAAATGATTATTAAACGAAAACATGGCGTGGCAATGTACAACTATAAAATCTGCAAGAAATTAACAAAAAAATAAAATAAATTCGTCATATTTCAAAATGCAATCAACATAAATTATGAGTCACCCATAGAATCAAAACTCCTGAAAATGAAGTGATTTAGTGCATTTAAATAGGGTGTCCAGTGGAGATTGTCTAGGACTCTCAAAGTTCTTTTAGATGTAATTCATTATTTAGGGATGAGGGAAGTTAATCAAGGACAAACTTTTTCGCAAAACTCGTTGTACTCGTTTGTAGTTTTTATCATTTAGATTTTTCACAAGTTGCCAAACAAAAAAGTTCCCAAAAACGAACTATTTTTGGCAAACTAATGTTAAAAATATTTCATTATTTAAAATAACATTTTTATAATCATCTTTACCAAGAAATATGTCGTTATTTGGTTCGTGCCAAAAACAGGGAAAAATCTATCCCTAATAATCCCGATAAATAATTTAAAACTACACAGTTCCCTGGATTAACTTCCGGCAATCCTAAATAGTTTTTGAAAGGCTCGGACATGCTAATAACAAATTAATAGATTTTTGTATGGTTTTAAAACATTAAGATTTCCGAAAAACTAACACAAGGTCTGGGTAATACTAAACTGGTCTTATGTACTAATTTGGTACAGTCCTTAGGAAGATTGCTCCTTTTTCCGCTAAAATGGGGCCATTCTAATAGAAAAATGGTCCCTTTTGTGCCGATGCACCTTTTTCGGACGCTATTTTCGAGAACCGAAAACGTCCGATAAACGAGTAAGGACTATAACACATTTGTACCACATGAACGTGCCATATGCAGCATATGATATGCTCATTAGGGCCTTCCTCGAAAAAATACATAAGGAGGAAAATATCATGGGTAATAAAATATACCTACAGAAAACACACCTACATTAGATTCTATATTACGTACAGGGACCAAAAGTGTGTTTGGAGAGCCTACCACTAAGTACAGTTATCAAATCAACTGAGTAAAGCACGAGTTTAGGGTGTTGACTGTTGCAAAACAGGGTTTCAAATAACAAACTAGCTCTGGTCCAATCGGCTCTTTAGGATAAAACACAAAAATGGAGAGTTTACTCAAATGTCTCATTTCAAGTCTCAAGAGTCATTCATTGACTAAAAAAAAGCAACAACAAAAACAACGGCCTGGTCACACCCTTAAAGTTCAGAATTTAATTCACATTGTTTATTGTGATCGGGTTACAATTTCCTGTCGCATAGTTTTTGTTATTGTTTTGTTTCGAATTAGTTTTTATAAAATTGAAAATTTAGAGAAAGCGGAAGAAAAACATAATGGGATTTTTACACATTGCTGTAATATTATGCGTGCCCGTTTTGGGGGTTGAAAAATTGCCGCGAGGAAATGTGATGAAACTTCGACGGATGAGTACGTTGAGGGAACAATTCAAACAAAAAGGCATCGAGTACCCTAACGGCCTACAACCATTGTAAGACCAGCCTTCATTTTAATACATTGGCCCTATCCCTTAATACATGCGATCGCCAAACTAGTTTAAACTTGGGGGCGTTTTGTTGCTTTGAATGAGACTTTTTTAAAACATTACTAAGCATGGTGCGCTGATAACGGACAAATGTTTTCTTAAAATCTGCCCGTTAACCTTCAAACACATATTTTAATAAGTCCCGTGAACACAGATGCGGAAGATTGTCCGCATCATCATTCTTGGTGTTATTGTCTACGAAATTTCTCAGTATAAGCAAATCAATGGTCCTGAATCGAATGAGCATACTCTCGAAAGCTCTTCGACCACCCTTGGACACTTTTTGGTCGATTTGACCACAAAATCACAAATTTACCAACGGTTAACCGGATGACCTACGGGGTTCATTTTTTGCAGGCTATTGGACCGTTGGCTACTCAACATTTTTGAAAAAATATGACAGAGAAAAAAATGTGCGTGATAACTACTAATTGCAAATAACCTCTTTTTTAAGGTTTCCTAGCTCCAATGAATGACTAATTAATATTCATTACGGAAGTAAAATTTTTATTTTTATCTGCTCTCCGACTTTAAAATCGATTATTCTATGTTGGTTTTCAATGCCGTTATTTTTAATAAAATAAAATGTANACAAAAATGGAGAGTTTACTCAAATGTCTCATTTCAAGTCTCAAGAGTCATTCATTGACTAAAAAAAGCAACAACAAAAACAACGGCCTGGTCACACCCTTAAAGTTCAGAATTTAATTCACATTGTTTATTGTGATCGGGTTACAATTTCCTGTCGCATAGTTTTTGTTATTGTTTTGTTTCGAATTAGTTTTTATAAAATTGAAAATTTAGAGAAAGCGGAAGAAAAACATAATGGGATTTTTACACATTGCTGTAATATTATGCGTGCCCGTTTTGGGGGTTGAAAAATTGCCGCGGGGAAATGTGATGAAACTTCGACGGATGAGTACGTTGAGGGAACAATTCAAACAAAAAGGCATCGAGTACCCTAACGGCCTACAACCATTGTAAGACCAGCCTTTATTTTCTTAACTCTCAGGGGGAAGGAGTTTTTGGGAACCCGTAGGGGGAAAATGCGTGTAAATAAACACGCACTTAAAAAAATCACAATAATTCGGAATAATTCAAAAAAACTGATAAAGCCAAGTTGTAGAGCTCGTCAAACTACGTCGATCTGACTATTCAGAAATTTATTTGGGCCACCAGGGCCCACTAGAGAGCTGTTTGAAATCTCCAACCTACGCAAAAAATAACACCGTCAATTTTCTCGAAAAGTTGAGGGGGGGTCACCTATACCCGTTTTGCCCTACGGGGCCTCCATATGCCTTAAATCGACGAAAAACCCCAGTTGCGTGTCTATTTACACGCACTTCCCCCTGTGAGTTAATAAATACGATCGCCAAACTTGGGGGCGTTTTGTTGCTTTGAATGAGACCTTTTTAAAACCAAGGTGCGCTGCTAACGGACAATTTTTTTCTTAAAATCTGCCCGTTACCGGGTGAATGCGTTCTACGCGTAGGTGATAAAAATTGATTCAAAATACAGTTCAGAGACGTTTTTGATTCTCTGTAAATATCGTCCGTATTGGGGTGAATTTAGGCTGTCCGTTGAAAAAAATGAAAGTCCCCAATTTAAAAAACTTATTTTCAAATTGATAGAGTTTTCGGCAATCAGATCAAAAATGTAAAAATTAAAATTCGAGAAAAATTACTTCTAACAAATTTATCCGTTAAAATCGCTGACACCTCGCGGACACCCTAAAAATAGGCTAGACTGTAAATTTTCACGCCCGTACCGAGGTGTCAGCGAAAGTTGTGATTTTCAAAATGGCTTTCGCGGACAGCCTAGGTGAATTGTCTTAAAGTTTCCATTCTCGACTGTTTTGGGGATAATTTTTCACAAAAAAAAGCGTCCGTATTGACAAACATTTCTAATAAAAATCAGAATAAAATATAAAAAATTCTTAGCAAGAATTGGAAAGTAGTAAAATTATATTTTTATTACCTGGCGAACAGACACTGTATAGGAGACCCAGTGAAACTATAATTAGAGCATCAGTGAACGATATTAGTCCATTTTCCGAACCAATATTGCTATCAATAAACTCGGGAATGCCCTGAGTGCCGCTGGTTTTGGCAAATCAAAAGTGGCATTCAAGGTATTCGGGAGTCCATGACTGGGACTGTACTCAGTGTTCGCCATGAAAATTTATCATTCATTATTATTGGATCTAGAAATGAATGAATCTTGAAATTAATTTTTCCTTCATAAGTCCTATTCGATAATATATCCGATAATATATCCGATATATTATATCCGATAATTTTAGCGCACTAATACGGTAATTTAGAACTAAAAAATTCACAGACGGCCATGATGAAGCATTGACAAATTATATGGATGCTCAATACTATGGCGTGATTCACATTGGCACACCACCCCAAGAATTTCAGGTCATTTTTGACACTGGTAGTTCAAACCTTTGGATTCCTTCTACACAGGCACTTGTTTTTTAAGTGATTCCTATTCAACCGTCAAAATATGCTTGTGTGTAATTTTTAATTCTCCAAAATGAATGAAGATAAAATCTGGTTTATAATTTTCCGTGCGATAACTATTTTAAGGAAAACTTACTTTAGGCTTCATTTTTTGGAGGAAATCATATCCTTTAATAAACAAATCTTCAAAATATGCAAAATAAACGTTTATTTTGGAGTTTCAAACTCAAACAAAAACACAAATGCATATAACCACCTAACACGTTATGTTAACACACGTTATGTTAACAACATTACATTATGTGAACACTTTTTTGGGATTTGATTAACCTCGATTTCCAATTGTTTATCCAAACGCCCTATCACATTATGTTAACAAAATTACATTATGTTAACAGTTTTTGACGTTTAATGGTGTTAACGTTGTTAGGTGTATAACGTGTTAGGTGGTGTATGCAACGATATATATCTTATGTATAAAGACGATAGACCTCAAACGACCCTTTTGAGCTTAAAATACTCTTTGGCCAACTCTAATCAAATATGCCAAAAATATTTCTAAGATTATGAATTTTAACAAAAACGACATCAGTATAACCTTTTGGTTAAGATTAATCTAACAAATATTTGGGCACAATTAATTCAAGTTGGGACGAAGAGTCTTTTAACCTCAGAGGGATCGGTTTTTGATCATAACATTTTCCGTACCATATCTGGGCTAGCTAGTGTGGGTAGTTACAAAGTGGCTGATAGGAATATTTTATTAGTTAAAAATTACACTCCAAATTGGCAATTAATGTTATTTTGGTTCAAATATGTAGTTCAAAGATGTCAATCAAGGTTATCCCCAGGGGAATAGGCGTTTACTCAAGATTTATATTTTAGAGTGACATACTGACTTTGATATCTTTGAAAAGTTCCGAAAGAAAAAATAGAGATAGAACACCTGGAAAAACTCAACTCTAACAAGATGCATATATGAACATCACAAAAACATTTTTTTATTTTCATAGTATGAAATTCATACCCTTAAAGAGCAAGTTATAAGTGCAAATTGACTAATATTGCGTGTTTGTTGCACAAAAAGTACGATTCAAAATCATCATCATCGTACAAACCGGACGGTCAAGAATTCGCTATTCAATACGGTTCCGGCTCTTTATCTGGATTTTGCTCAATTGATAGCGTGGAAGTTGCAGGTAATATTGTTGCATTAGAATGGAGATTTGGGAGAAATTTCACGCAAATATCCATGAGTTAAAATCACACAAGCTTTGTTTTTCCACACTTGTCTTAATTGGCTGTTCTCCTAAATTGAGTCGACTTGAACTAAATACTTAAAACTAC